>JBBPSY010000172.1:0-19543 GCA_038093855.1 Rugiboletus extremiorientalis
TCTGTATGGTCACATGTCGGAGAGCTTGCCGTCGTTGTCGGGGTAGACATGAATCCAGCACGGACTACTAACAAACGGATTTGATAACCCAAGACACGATAATCAATCTCTCGCATCTGCTATATACCACTGTGAATAGTAAAAACATTATAAATCAGCGTCACAGACGCTGTTCCACCCAACATCAGTGTCCATGACGCTGAAGTCATGGACGCTACTATTTAGTGTCCATTGCTGGACATTGATTTTCACTGTCAGTCAAGGGATGGCGATAATTTTTAATGTCGGGCCTACGAGTGACAATAAATTTTAATGTCGTGCGACCACTATACCTGTGCTGCTCGCTACAAACACGGACTTGAGATTTCCTTCTGGTCAAAGGATACATGTAGCTATATACTATCTAGCACCTCCCAATATCGAGGGCTTGTGGTGTAATGGTTATCGCGCTGACCGGGTGCCGTTTTTGGTAACTGTGTCTGGTCGGGAGTTCGACTCCGAGTGATCCACACATTTCTGATTATCCTTCTACCTTAGGGCCAAGGGAATATGACCTAAATCTGAATCATATGTAATATGTCAAATTGGCCTACTGGAATATCAGGTATTGAGGATAGTTAGAAAAAGTGTAGCGATGATGTCAAATGCTACCCATCGATGTCTTGGACTATAAATTTTTGCTGATGGAACACTACGGTTCAATGAAAAGGACGCTAATTTTTAGTCGATCGAATGTCCACTTCAGCGTCACGTTGGACATTAATCTTTAGTGTCAGACACAAAATTGTAATGTCAAGGACATTACCTATCATTGAATCGGACGCTGATTTATAATGTTTTTACTATTCACAGTGTACGCAAGCCAATGTCGTGTAACCCAGGGAACTCCAAGTTCAACACGAGCCTCGCGAGACCCTCCGAGTCACTGGCGTCCGGTACTGTCAGTAACAGCGAGATAGATCGACCCGACATTTAGCAGGCTCGCATGGTCGTCTGCGTGCATGTGCCCTGCTCGGTACTTACACAGGATCGGCGCCTCCTTCCTCTTCTTTCTATCTGGCCGGAAACCGCACGAAATCTCAGACTCCTAGTTCGTCTAGCCGGCATGGCCGTCCGAGACGTCCGGCATCCGCCGCACGGGAGGTGCCATGATCAGCTGAGCGGACGCGATACACGGTGGCACCGACACCGACACACGTGCAGACACCAGCATTGGCTCTGGCTCTGGTAGTTCAGGTTTAGGTTCAGGCCTTCACTGGGCCTCTCACGATGACAACGACACTGCGCACGATAGGCAGCAAGGTAAACATCGTGTTGCTCTGAACACGGCTCGGATACCCGTTGAGGTACGTGCTGAATATACTTTTACATTCATATTTCGTGCGATACATTGCTACCGCACTGCACGACAGACTCGGGGCGAAGGTCATCGATGTAGACGTGCTCAGCCCGGACGAAACCCCTGCAGACGAGAGTGCAGAGATTGGGCATGCACGAAATGTTCCTTGGTCACGGGGGACTCGTTTTTGGGAATATGAAGAGGCTTGGGGAATTGATTGGTGCGGGGAGCGGTGGAGAAGGAGAAACATGTGTCAGCTTGACGCCGCTCACGGCGTATATAGATGTAGACGGAGAGTGTACGGCTTGAAACGACTCCTCACGGTACATTGGCAAATGTCATTCTGGGCTGGAATGGTGGCTGGTTCTGGTCATGTGTATTGATGGCAGCGGTCAACGCATCCAGCAGCAGGTTTGGAGATCATGAGAAGCCAAGAGGCTGGCTAATTGCAAACTTGAGGACGCCAAGTTAGTGAATTCAATGCGACAAGCAAGTGAAACGAAAGAAAATCATACCAGATGCGACGGTTTCATGGGTAATTTGAGCCTGCACCCCGGGGGCGAATTGCTCAAAAGGGGTATTCTCTCCTGGTACGTCAGATCAACATATAAGATCTCGTTTGCTCTTGTCGACAATTGACTCTATCAAGCCTGGGCCAATAAGCCACTGTTTTGGTGACACCTGCCCGGCGGCAAATATAAGGATCTTGGCACGTGAAGCGCTTCGTACTGTTCGGAATGTTGAGAATGCGGCATGTCAATACCGTGAACGCGATGGAGAGGGTCTCAGGGTTCTCGGATGATCATCCCGGGCTCTGTAGCATTTGGTGAGCAGGTACCCGCCACAGTACTACACCACCAGCGGGCACCTTCAAGTTGGTGCACATGAGGGGGCTTACAGGGCACTCACATCTCTTGCGTGTCTGCAGGACCACGTGACTGCCATACTGATCGTCTCCATTTTCCACTTTTTCTCCGACTCAGCTCCCTCGAAGCTGTTCGGCAATAGTGCGAGGGGGAGGCAGAAGTTCTGAGAACTCTCACAGGAGGGGTAAGAACAAGGCCGGTACGGATTTGAGGTGTTAGCTTACTTGCCAGTACCACTTCTCCAAGTTGTCTGGATCACTTCGCTTGCCAGCATCGTGATATTACATATCTAGCGCTCTGTCAGGCCTTCCCCTCAAGCGGTGTCGTCGTTGTAGACACCACCTCTCCATAGTATGTCCCAGAGGTTAGCTTGGACAATGGAATTGAACACGATGCTTCACTCACCCGTAAGTGATAACGTCTCTGCTATCTAGTCTCAATATGGTCGCTCACTCCTCCATTCCGACCAGGACTTGGTACAGCACTAAAGCTCAATCAAGCAATGATCCTTCCACCTTAGGTCTAAGAGCTTTCTTGTCCACTACTGGTAAGGATACTGTCGAAAAACCACTTCTCGCCATTCAAGATCCCTCTCGCATTTTGGGGAAGCGTCGGGCCGTGTCCAAGGCAACGGCCTCCCCTGTGACTGTAGCACGTCGATGATCCCAACTATTTTTGGAAGCAGGGTAGATGATTTTTGCTTGATCTTCTTGGAGGAATGGGTTTCTCAGGGATGGGAACCGCAGGTCTGCACGCCCTATAGACTAACAATTTTCACCATCAACTTGAATACCCTCCAGGTGGAGTCAGGTATCCCAGAGGGTCAGTGGACCGTGGATGCGGAGAGGGCCGCATCAGCTCCACGGACCAGGCTGTCGAGGAGAATGCTTGAAGGGTTGGGATCGGATGTGCATTGTACCATGAGACTTGAGTTTGTGGGGTCGGATATGTGTCGCGTTACTGACAATGATCGGAAAGGATGATTAGGTGCTTTGATCGATCACCAAATTCTTCCGTTACGATACATATTATTTACTTGTGTGTACATTTGCCCCTTGGACCAAGGCGGTCATACCCGACCAGCGCTGGATAGATGCCCAGGTGACTGCGAGGCTGTTCTTAGCGGTGTTCCCACTGTCACATCCCTTTGGAACCCCAGAATCACTTGTTTAAGTGCAGTTACTTCTGTGAAGCCCGAGCGTCGTTCGGCTGATCAACCCTCCTAGGTCATGCCGTGATCAGGCACGCGGGGTTAACCCTAGTCAACTCCATGTATATGGTACTCTGGGTCGAGCATACAGCGCCGTCGTTAGTGTACTCGGACACTGACGAAGTACACCTGAAAAGGCTGGTAAACCTGTCGTGCTCCGCCAGGCCTTCATGCTCAAAGCAGTGGCGGTGGACATGTCCACAGCACTAGTGCTACGGTGTCGTTACCGTGCAAGTGGACAATAGTGTCCACCCACGTCCACAGCGGCACTGCGACTATATAAGTCTGGTAGGCCGGAATGTGGTCTCTCATATCGGTCGTGCGCCCTCTCAACTCCCCATCCTAGCATGCCTACCGCAATCACATCGGCCCCTCCGACCCAAGCTCTTCCTGTAGGTGTTGTCACCCCTGTTTACTTCACAGGCACTGACGAGTCAATGTTTCATAGGACACCATTTCAAAGAAAACATCCAAACTTCTAAGCGCTGAATCTATCCAATTATCTGCACCGACCCACTCTGACGACGAGCTGCCAGAACCCCCATCTCCGCCACCGGTACAACACATTTCCATTCCATCAATACAGCTCCAATCGACTACTGATCACGACTCTGACACGAACCCAACCGTACAACAGACCGGAGACCTCGAGGATGAATACACCCTCAGTGCCTATGGCGACATCTCACTGAACGAAATTGTCGTTCCTCCTTTGCCCGCTCCCACATGTCCTAGTCCGTCCTCTCTACAGCCGAGGGCCCCCCAGCTCCGCCTCCGCCTTAAAGTACAGCGCCCGCCCATGCCAAAGCGTCGAGCGAATTACTATATTCCGGATCCGATACCTCATAGCGGTGGCCTGGAGCCCGATCACCATTGGCCGGGCAGCCCCAGGCCTTTCGCAAACGTGAGTTCTTCTGTCGTATATCCATTTCTGTCACTCACGATCACATTGGACTCCCTTCTCAGGAATCGCCTTGGACCCAACATCAACCACTGATGTCCCCACTCCTTGTCGGTCCCACAAGCCCTCGGACGGAGGAAAATAAGCCAGTCCGGAAGAATGGTTCGAGCCTCGAGAAACTCGTTGACGACCTGTTACCACAATCGCCCTTCATCCGATTGTCACCGCCAGGCTCACCCGCCAGTCAGGCACTCAGCCTGCCGCAAGAGACACATGAACAGAAGGGTGGTGTCCAGCAACGACGGAGGTTATTGGAGGATAAGGATGCGGCGAAGGTGCCACCAACCAACCAAGCTCCACAAACACCAGCCTCGCCTGCCCCTCGGCAGGGTAAACCCAAGCCAGCACCTTGGCGAACCAGACTCCCGCCTCGACTCCCAATTCCAAAGTGGGATATGTAAACGGCCTGCAGTCACTTGTATTTATGTGAAAATGATAACCAAGTATACAAAGGATCTTTCGACCTGTAGGAAGCTTGAACTCAAATCAACTGATCACTTGCATATTCGTGGCACCTTAAAGGACAGCTCGTCATCCCAAAATACACATAAATACACTGTACTAGCATGTTTCTTGTTTCGTTCTCTCGTAAATCTTGTCAAAGAAGCCCGAAAACACCTCCCTCTTCAGCATGCCCCCGTCCACGTTCCCCTCCGGTTCCGGAATTTCCACAATCAGGGCCTCGATCCGCTCCTTTAGCCTTGCTTCATATGCCCGATACTGTTCCTTCAAACCAATCGTTTCAAATATCTCCTTCACCCGCATTTCCTTGTCTGGATCCATCTTTTCAAAATTATCTTCCAACACTTTGCATTGTCGGGGAGACGAGACGACAAGTGCGACGTTGATGCACCACGAACATTTTCTCTCCTTGATGTCCGACCCTGCCTTACTGACTTCCCCAACCGCACCAACGTAGTTGAGGTAATCAGCCTGAATTTGGGAGTACTCGCCAAGTTGGAGGAGGATGGAACGTGCGGTGGTGTAAGGGTAAAAGTCACAGCCACGAAGGGTATAGCTTTCTGGGACACCACAGACGCACATGGCGAGGGCGACTGGGAGGTAGAAGCTAGTGATCCTGTTTCGCGTGATCAGAGCATGTCTGCAGGTGCGAGACATGCGTATGAGTGTGAGGGTGAAACAGGAGAGGGAGGCGATACCGACTTCTGAAGAGAGAATTTATTCAAGTCAAAATGATCCTTTGAGGCGGTGACGAAATTGACCAGGTGGCCCATCTCTGTCTGGAACGTTGTCTGCAGGGGCCATCTATGATCAGCGTGTAGATGGAAGAGAGAGAGCCAACCTCATGGAACAACTCGAGCAAATCTACGTAGTATGCCTCTGTGTAGAAATACTTCTTCAGCAGATAGTACATAACCGCATCAAGCCAGAGCGAATCCTTGAGGACAATGTCGTCGCCAGCAAACCAGCACTGCTGCTTACGCTTCTTATTCGGCTTGTCGTTCGGGTAGACGTATGACCGTGATGCTTGAAGCTAATTCCCGTTAATGGGTCGTTGAGAAAGGGAAGGAAAGCATGGGACTGACGAGCTTGATACACCACTCCAATAACGTCGCCTTGAAATACTCGTCATCCGACAACGTTCGGCCTCGCAGAATATACATAAAGTCCGCAACAGGCATGATGTTGTTCCATTTCCCGTCCGAGACGTTAAAGTCTAAATTCCGTCGTCCATCAAAGACGGTGAGTACGGAGGGCCCGTCATCAAAATACTCTTCAGAACAACGTACACAATGGAACCATTCTACGGCTTCTGTGGGCATAGCGTTCGCAATGTGCGCGATCACATCGTTGCGAATGCGCTCAAAGACGCTGTCAAATCGCCCGTTTCCCTGTCCTGTGGCGTCAATGGTGCCCATGCTCGGGGTAGTGAAGGAATGGGAGAGGTACAGACAACTTGTTCAGTGGATTTTATCCGCTCGTCGGATCCATAATTGGGTCCCTCTGCATTGCAATACTACGTCCGCGGTGTGGCGGGCTGTGATGAGGATGTGTTCACTTGGGATCGTCACGACTGGAATGGTAAAACGTTGACACCGAGCAGGATCAGTGCTTACGTGCTCGTATAGAATCCAACCGTGGCGGCGAACAGTGGCTGCTTGTGACATGTGCATATGTACCCATCTATATGGTCCGCAAACGCGAGCTCAAGTGCCACATGAAGGACACGGTTGTACCTCATGTAATCCTCGTCGTAGCTACGACAGGTTATATTATCGGTGTCCAGCTAGTTCATGACTTCTCGCGAAGAAAGATATTGAGAGTTGAAGGGGATAGGCCCGGAGAGAAGTACCAACTACTATGTCACAACATCCTTCCTCGCGCGTCACGCGTCACGGACCGTCCACGATGTCGCTTCGCCATCCCGTGTCTCAGTCTCAGGAACTTGAATGTCGCCACTAAGTCTCACACATGATGAGTCGCTACGCCACTGTCCCCATTTTCTTTTGGGGCCGGGCGAGAGGCAGCAAATGTACCACCGCACTCGCGAAGGGCGTGTCAGCAAGTTTTACAGATGTCGCTCCCAAAACCGGGTTTGCAATCCCCAACTCAGGGTTTTGTCCGACGGGCGCGTTTGGGCAGCCTTCTGCAAAGTGACTCGTGGGCGTATATTATCTAACGGTTGCACATTTTTTAGTACACAAACAGAAATGCATGCTGGGTCGTGACATACCGGGCAATCACGGGAGGAACCTTGAGAGCGAAAACTTGAAATCCACCGCAGCATTGCTCGAATTCGGTACGTGACAGAGCGTGATTTCTTTGCATGACAGGATGTTTTTTTTAAAATCTATTTCAGCTCGAATTCATGCATGACCTTCAAACAAGATTCAGAGGAGCTTCGGTTGTGAGGACAAGTGAGTGAGATTGCAAATGTGCCGACCTTTCGTGAGTGCGGAATTTGCTGTACGTACAGCATATGATCCAGTAGTGCAGACTTGCCTCGCGCCGCAGCTGCTACGCACTGTGTCTTTCATTGAAAAACAAAACAAAAAGCCACGGCACCACACACATGTAGCGAGACAAGTACCGCCGTCGCCTAGTGCTGTCTCCAGGCTTCAGCTACGCCCATCATCTTCCGACAATCTCATGAACGTGAAACTCAACATTAACGGAGCCCTGCGGTGCCAGTCCGAATGCGGAACGACAGCGTCGCGCATCGGCGATACTGCGTTGACGTGTGTGCCAGAAACCAAAAGGTCGATCGACGTGTTTCACGAGACACACGTCAAGGATGTTGCCGTCTGCCTCCTACAGTATTGCCTGGAACGAGAATTTAACGAGGTTCTTCCAATCTCGCTCCTCCGAAAGCATCAAATAATGCAGCTATATATATATATATATATATATATATATAAACAAAAACCACCGTGTGGCTGCAGCCCATATGATTTTTTTAGACTTCTCGCGCGTCAAATGGGTGAGTGACGCGCTCGAAACTTACATGTTGTCCCAACCCACCCTTTGAAAAAAACGTGGAAGCGATACGTTTGAAGTGAGCATACACACACTCGAAATGGACTCGTCTTGTAGTAGCATACTCAAGTGCCGTCCTCCGTTCAACGAGCCGCGAGGTCAAGGAGTACAATATCATAAGAGCATTTGCAATGAACCATGGTACATAGTACCGCATTGGGCAGGTTCGAATTTATCAGATATACACAAGTATGATCGATCAGGCCTCAGGATTCAGAGTTCAATGCCCAAATGTATTCCCAAGAGTTCCGGGTCACATTGTTGCGAAATGGAGTGCAAGACCTGGCCACGTTCAATGAGAGTACTCTCAGCATAGAGCTATCGAACATGCTAGACCAACCAACGTTCTAACCAAAGGAGTAAACCCTTTTGTACCAAGTGGATCAGGAAAGATCGATGAAGCAGGGGTGTATAGACAAGGATTGTTTCATGTCCGGTATATTAGTATATGATGTAGTATCCGTGCTCTTCCGACCACGGTCCAAGCTTCAGATACGTAACGGAGTCCAAAAAAGCGAGCGAGTCAGTGGGGTAGGATGCGGTCAGCCGTCTCAACACACGGGACGCCGTTCAAGGCATGGCCAGCCACTTGGCAAGAAGGCTCGGGAAGTTGGGCGTTCCGAGACCCGTCACGGGGTCCCATCCCACACTCGTGTTGTAGCCAACCGTGCCACAACCAGGGTTAGTCCCGTTCGTGATGTCATGGAACCCATCAGAAAAGTTGGAAGCATAAATCTGTTGCCAGGTATCAACGGGGGCGTTCGCGCCGTTACTACAACAGAAAAACACGCTCACGAGAGGGTTGATGAAACCGATGGGGGATTTGTTGAGTGCGATGCGGGCATCATTCACCATCGTCAGGATAGCTCCCACGACAGGCGAGGAAGCAGAGGTTCCGTACACACGGGTGAAGTTGCCGTCAATCTGACGATGCACAGGTTACCGAAACGCGATCAAAACGGATCAGGCTCCTTCACTTACCGCGACCACATAGTTGGCACCGTTTGCGGCGATATCAGGGTATCCACGAGACTATACGACGGAATTTGTCATAAGTGACTCCACGAACAAGAAACCATACAGCCTCACCTGTCCGGTCGAGTTCCACATGCTGCTAGAGTATGTAGGGCGCGACTTCTGCAGATAAGCGTTAACAGCATCCTTCTGGTAATCAGGCATTGCAAAGTAGTTGCTGAATCCGCCACCAGAGTAGATAATGTCTTCGCATGCAGACTCGGGGTCATAAACGGTTTTTCCAGAAACGACCTGAGTCGCGCCGACTGAAGTGACGTAGGGGCAAGTAGAAGGGAAAGTAGGATTGAAAGTATTGCCTGCGCAGAACACCTCAGTACGAACGCGTCATTCCTCCAAGGGAAAACAATACCTTGAGGGCCCAAACAAGCGCCGCCGTTACCCGCGACGCCAAAGTCACCGGAGCTGTACAAAACGGTGACGCCCATGAGACCGAGCTTAGCATACTCAGCACACTGGCGTGACGCATAATAAACGGTCAAGTCGGCCTCGTTGTACCCGTAGGAGGTGGAGATCACGTTGGCAGGTTTGACGGTGCCACAAGCCTCGGGTCCTGGTCACAGAGAGGATGTCAGCATGAGAAGGTATGCAGCTGGATGTCCTGACCATTATATCCACCAGGTTGGTTATCAGGGTAAATACCATCCTGATTAGGGTCATCCCCGCCCTCAAAGGTGCAATAGGAGTTATCGAGCGCGTCAAGGAAATTGTTGAAGGATGCACCTGTGGGAACCCATCCTCGATCAGAAAGTAAGAATGTCATACAACCTATATTCAGACCTTCGACCATGTCACCAACTTGGTATAGGGTGACATTTTGATCCTTGGTGACAAGGGTCATAGCATACTCAAGATCGAGGTTGGACTCTCCGTTGATATTAAATGTTTCCTGTGTGCTCAATGCACCTGATGAAGTATAAATGACACCTCCAGCATCAAGATCCAGACCACGTACCGCCATCGATGGAAACCATGACAGGACTGACGCCCACAAGATCCGAGGAGAAATTCTTGGCAAAGAGGTCGAGATCGTCCTGACGGTACGACTGCGGGGTATACTCCACTGCATACAACCTCAAACAGCATTCGCTCAGCAACATCGTCATACTCACCAATACCATAGCTATTCTTCTCGCAGGCGATCGGCTCGTACCAGAGGCCATACAACGCACGGAGACACAGAGGGGTGATGTACTCGTCACACTGCTCGAGCTGAGTCCAAATATTAGACCAGTCCAGAATTTCTCCTGTCGTCTTGGGACCAGCGTTACCGGGTAGACCGACAGCTTTAAGTGGTTGGCCACCGTCGGAACGCTTGGTCAACTTGGCATCGAAATGGACCGTAGGCGTCACAAAGTCGACGTGCGCCGCGACATGTTCAGGTAAATGATAAACTTCACAGGCTGGAAAGGGCATGACACCAATACACGCTGGTCGGAACGCATGCTTCGAGAAGCACATCGCCACGTACCAACATGCTCCGCACCGGAGTCGTGTCCGTACACGTTGTAGCTGGTGTGCAAAAGATCCTCCGCTTCCTGGACGGTCGCCTCAAATTCGAGCCAACCCTTGGATGGGGAGAGCTTGATGCGGTGCGCCTCAACACCACTCTCGAGCAGCCACTCCCGGACAGTGTCGACGGTCACGCGACCAGGGGCGAACGTCGAGGCGACCTTATCAGGGGACCAGTGCTTGCCGTAATTGGGAGAGTCGGGATGAGACACATCGTAAAGGTATTCCTCGAGGTCCTCGAGGTTGGATTGTGCGAGCGCAAAACGAAGGGGGATAACAGCCGACGCGTCATGTTTGCGTGCTAACGTCCATCCTGACGGGGTGTGTGGGCGACGCTCATGCACAGTCAAGCGGGAGAGAGTAGGATCCGCGCTAGTAGCAAGTCCGAGAGACAATAAAACGAATGGAAGGAGAAAGGAGCGCATTGGTGGGAAGGGGAGAACGAAATAACAAACTCACCCCGTCAATCCTTTTATAAAATGTGCATGACATCCCGGATCACCGCTCAAAGTGCATCCGTAAGGGTGAAGCTAGCAGTGGCAACTTCTGTCACCGCCTTACCCGATATTTTGGCCACCAGTGCCAGCGGGTTAATTAATCTCACTTTGTTGCCAGGCGCCCTCCAATCGCACGTCTGTGGACAAAGTCGTCAGGCAATGAGATGGTGTCTTCTGGACGGCGAATCGAGACGAGCCCTCTCCTAAATGGTGATGGCGAAACGCAAGCCATTCAAAGCGCTAAAATGACTGACCCAGTGACGCTCCACAGTTATGGCATGGACCCTGAGCCACCCAAGAAGTTCTCTTGGCCTGCCAAAGCCAAACGAGCGCCAGGTGGCAGCATGGCCCTTCGCGTCGAATTGGATCCTCGTCCGCGAGCCAGCTGGCGATAGCCGAGGGATTTTGCAGTAACTGGGCTATCTTAAGCTTGACTAAAACGAACCCCAAAGTGGGCTAAGGCCTTTCTGATAGGCTGCTTGGCAGATTGCAGAGATAGATGCATGTGCGGCACTCCGAGACCGGTTTCTCACCCTCGGTTCCTTGGCAAAATTACTGGGATCCACCCTAAAAACTACTGCAAAGATAGCACAACGAATGTCTATACACAGCAAGTCGTGAATGTCGTAAACTGTCGTTCAGGATACTCTGTAGCCTTCAATCATGCCTGGCTTCGATGTGCGCGATAGCGTCCCCGAGGGTATCGTAGAATGCGTCCGGACCTAACAATCCAACGATGCCCGCGTTCTGAAACACCTCTCTGATCCCGGGTCGGAGGTGCGTGATATACAAATGAACACCTCGGTTCTAAGCAGATGGAAAAGTAGTCAACATCAGTGCAACGAAATCACGAAGCGGGCGACTGTTTCATCATCACCTTGTATGATTCCAACAACTCGTGGAAAATTTGTACAGCCCTTGTTGTATGAATCAGTTAGTGATGAAGTGACCCAGCGGCAAAAACTATCACGTACGATGCATCGCAACTATCAACATCTGCCATATGGAAGACCAGCACATTAGGAGGTTGTCTTCTAGGTTCCTCGGACGGATGTGCGTGATGGGCACCATACAACTCAAACCTTCGCAAACGTCCTATCGACAGCGTGAATCGTTGGCGCAGTACAGTTGGACGGAAGTACACACCTTTTAGTTGAGAGCTATTGGCTAACATGATGTCAGCAAAGGGTTAGGCTTTCTTTTGTCTTTGCGCACCAAAATCGAGGCTTTCACGAATACGCACGATCAGTGTCCCAGGAATATCCTCTGCTTCGGGGACGTCAGTCACAGATCGCCACTGATTTGTGCCAGGGACACGGCCCTGTGTCACATCGTCAGTGAATGAGTTCAAACCACAGAATTTGGCAGGACTCACAAGCACCGTCATACGTGTTTTTGACGACCGCTGGATAACAAGGAGAAGGGAGATGATCAAACTGACCACGATACCAATCTCAACACTCCAAATGACAGAAAGAGTGAACGTGATGAGCATCATTGCCAGATCCATCCGGGCTCCGATCCTAGTATCAGATTCTCAGGCCAAGTGCACCTGTTCGAATGAGGCAACATACTTGTAGTAGTACACCAAGTCATGTGGGACCTCGGCAAAGAGGGATATGACGAACAAACAGATGCTGTGGAAACGGGGATTAATACGATCAATATGATGTGGCGCGGGAGAGACAAACATCGAGGCCAAAACACATGTGGGCAAGTAGTAAAGGGTGGGAAGGAGGAAGAATGTCGCCAGAAGCACAAGCCCCGCGGTGACCAGCGAAGCCAGCTGTGTCCTAGCGCCGATATCCCCATTAATCCGAGACCTGTTATCTTGTGGTGGGCCTGGATGTCTGAACAGATATCTACTGTACGAACCTCACGATAGCGCCAAAAGCGGGAAGAGTGCCTGGAACAAATGATCCTGCAAGGTTGGCCGCACCGAGTGCAACAAGCTCGCGGTTCGGACTAATCGAATGGCCGAAGCGGTCACCGTTCTGCTTCGCGGCGACGATGCTATCCAAGAATCCAATGACCGTGACCAGACTGTGGAGTCCAGCGGTTAACTCTCAGTTCTACATACGGCAGAGAAACATACATCGCGGTAGATGTTGTGCCACGCAGGAAAGGGTACGTATGTGAGCCCAGAGGAAACTGGAAGAAATGTTTGCTGGTCGAGATAGGGACAGAACCGAGGATCGCAACGCCAGCTTGATCCCAATGCAGCTCTTTGGATATCCCTAGAGGAATGTTAAGGTAGGGACATCATGGGCATGACCCAGGACTTACAAGTGGAGGCAACGACGACGAGAAGAACCTCGGGAAGCCGATAAATCCATCGGATCCTCTTGAAATATTCCTTGAAGAGTCGTAGGAATATTAGGATGAGCAATACTCCAAAACTGATAAGGGTTGTCAGTTTATGGGAATCTGTCCAAACGTATTCAACGAGAAAGAGGATCTTGTCTAGGGTCGTTTCCGGATGGACGTGGTCCTCCAAAGCAGTCAAACCAAACATCGGGATAAGCTGCTCGCTAGGGACGATATGAACGTGTGGGCGGCAGCGGAAGGAAACATACGGACACGGTGATCACAACTGCGACGGCAGTCACAAAGCCGCGAAGTAGGGCGCGACTGAGGACGACGTCCAAAAAGCCGAGGCGAAGGAAACCGAGGAGGAACGCGAACAAACCAACCTGGGATTGGGGTGTGTAGCATCCTGGCGAAGATGTTGGGGAATCTTACCTGAAGGCCTATCGCAGTGGCCACAGCAACGCCAACCTTATCGGGAGAAGAATCGGGGAATGCGTGACGATATTCGGCGACGGATTGGCCGACAAGCAACGACAAGGAGGCTTCTGCTGCGACATTGAGTTGCCTCGAGGTTCCAAGTAAGCTGTAGGCTATGGGAGGTATAGAAGCTGCGAACTGAAAGGAACGTGTAGAACCAAGCAGGCTACCGAGCGACAGGATTGATGCTTACCAGGCCAGCGGTTGGACCAACCTTGGCAAGCGACGTGCCATAGCTGACCGACTGAGGTATGAGCATGGCAGCGACCGATACGCCGGCGAGCACATCGCCACCGAGGCTGAACGGGGATGAGAGGTGGGGCAGCAAAGGGGAGACGAAGGCTTACAGAGAGAGAGAGTATCCGGGGATCCATGCGGTGGAGGGCACGTAGTACCGCAGTCTCCTTGCGAACTTGGTGTCGCGTATTTTTGACCGCTTGGTCCCCTCGAGGGCTGGGAGGGCGGGTTGGCGCTGAGGCGGACGAGACACGACGGACGGCGACTCACCGACGGTGGAGGCCGCGTCTGGCGCAGGGTGTGTGTGCATGCCATACTGTGCTGGGCCAGCCTCGGGGTCAGCTCGACCGAGGAGGGGTGCGCTCTCCTGGGCACGGAGCATGGCGCGGAAGGAGGAGGTCGAGGTCGAGGTCGAGACGGTGTGGAACGGGGCCTCGCGCTGGCTCATGGTGCGCGGACGAGAGAGAGAGGAGCCGCGTGCCACATCCTGCGCGTCGGGCACTGTCTGTCACGTGCCGATGCTGTAAATGGCCTCGTGTGTCGCGATAGCACGGCCTGCCACCCAAACCAAACAAGGCCAAGCACGGCCGGGGGATAGTAAAGCGACGCGCGCGCACACGACGCTCTTCCGTCCCTCCGCCATGTCCCAGTTCGCCCTCGCCTTGCTGGCCGTGTCGCTGGCCTCCTCCGCGCTCGCTACACCCCTCTCCACCTCTCCCTACTCCTCCCCCCGTCGTCCCTATCTCGGAGTCGCCCCCCTCGTCGAGGTCGAGCACGTACACGGCACTATCAACAACTCGTACATCGTCGTCTTGAAGGATGACATCCCCCCCTCCCTCATGCAGAACCACCTCCACTTTCTGCAGTCAGCCCACCAGTCCGACTCCCTCCTCGGCGACGTCGCTGCGGCTGGACTACGTCACGTCTATGATACCCACATAAAGGGATATGCTGGAGAATTCACCGACGGAGTTCTAGAGCAGATTCGCAGAATGCCCGAGGTTGACTTCGTAGAGCGCGATCAGATCGCCCATACCACCGATATTGGCCCTATCAGCATCCAGAAAGGCGCTCCTTGGGTACGCCCCTCTTTCCCCTACCTATCTCCCTCTAACCCCCAATCCTTCGACAGGGCCTCGCCCGCATCAGCCACAGGTCCAGGCTCACCTTTGGCACCTTCTCAAAGTACATGTATAGTTCGGACGGCGGCGAGGGTGTTGATGTCTACATCATCGATACCGGTATCAATATCGACCATGATGAGTTCGAGGGTCGTGCCACTTGGGGGAAAACCATCCCGAACAACGATGTAGACGAGGACGGCAACGGTCACGGTTCACACTGTGCTGGTACCATTGGGTCCCGCAAGTATGGTGTTGCCAAGAAGGCAAACCTCGTCGCCGTCAAGGTCCTTGGCTCCAACGGCAGTGGTTCCATGTCCGACGTCATTGCCGGTGTGGCCTGGGCTTCGCAACAGGCTCAGCTCAGAGCCGCAGCTGCCCGTGCCGAAGTTGCCGCGACTGGTAAGACCGCTCACAAGGGCTCCGTCGCCAACATGAGTCTTGGAGGGTCCAAGTCACCGTCCTTGGATATCATCGTCGACAGAGCTGTTGATGGTGGGCTCCACTTTTCCGTCGCAGCTGGTGTGTCAATTCCGGGCAACATTTGATTTTCGTCCGCTCACATCATCTAGGTAATGACAACAAGGACGCCTGCGACTACTCGCCTGCAGCTTCGAAGAACGCTATCACTGTCGGAGCGTCCACGCTTGGTGACGAGCGCGCTTACTTCTCCAACTACGGCCCATGTGTGAATGTCTTCGCTCCCGGTCTCAACATTCTCTCCACCTACACTGGTTCTCCGAAGGCCATCGCCACACTGTCGGGCACTTCCATGGCATCACCTCACGTCGCTGGCTTGATCGCGTACCTCCTTTCCATTTACCCTTCCGTGACATTCAACCCATCCATTCCTCTCCAATCCCCCGAGGCTCTCAGGGTTGAGGAGACATACACCTCTCTCTACGCCATTGCTCGCGCGGCCCTTCCCCACTGGATGTCCCAATACCTTCCTTCACCCGATTTCTTTGGCTCAGTCTCCCAGGGTCCTCTCTCTATCTCTCCTCTCCAGCTCAGGGAAGCTCTCGTGGCGCTTTCCACCCCCGGCGTGATCACAGATGTAGGCAAGGGCTCGCCTAACTTGCTCGTTTACAATAACGCTACTGCCTGAAGAAGGGAATTTGGTCGTTCTTTTTTGATACTATTTAATACTATAAAGTAGCGTGATCTATTGACATGTCTCCAATCTATATGTCGATCTGCTGCAGCAATGTAACATAAAGCATCGATGACTTCGAGCGGTTCCACTGAGAATGAACGTACAGACGTTCTCACCAAGCATCAAGCGCCCATGGTATCCCTATCTATACTATCGCTTAGCACAACTTCGGCCACCTTCTTAATGAGGAAGTAAGTTAACACGCCAGGGTACTATCATTCGACCGGTTCTGCAAAATCTGAAAACCACTTTTTATCCCTAGGTATCTGTCAATAAGAATAAATGTAGAAATAATATGGCATTGTAGGTACTAATGTATTTAGTAACTTCCAGCAAAAAAAACTCCGAAAAGTGAAGCAGTAGGGTTGCCAGAGAGATGCCGGTGTTGAGCGCAAAATGAACAGGGAGTTGCAAATTTTCCCATCCGCATGCGAATGGGAGCGTCACGTCGTGTCACATTGGTAAATCAATCTCCGGCATGCCGAAGCCGTGCCGAACAACTTCCATGGGACATCGTAAGAACAAAGGTCCGTATGCAGCTGACATTGCCGAATTGCCGTAGTGCTGAACTTAACTCCGCCAGATCTGCTTCATCAATGTCACGCTTTGAGCATGATGGACTCGAGAAGCTCTCAGTCCATCACAATGGTTACAGCTGCCTCAAAACCATGATGAACAGGTGAGAAATAGTGTAAGGTATCTATGGGATTTTTTGGGGAATTTTAATAACAAAGAATCCCTGGCCAACGGGCATAAATGAGACGCTGGAGGACAAAGACACACTCCCTGACTTGAAAAAAAATACAGGCATATTAGTCTATTATATATCCTTCTAGATCTACCAACTCGGGCTGAAATCTGTAGTGTTGTGTGAGTGAGAGACAGTTTTGCAACTTCCTATCATTTTGCAGAACCGGTTGAATGATAGTACTCTCCATTGTCACTCTGCTGTCACTTGCCGGTTGTGCCGTAGCTGAGTTTGGAATCACAAGTGGCCGCAGAAATGTGCCGACTATACCGCAACAAGCATCCGAGCGGAGATCCATTTTTCCCCGTGTGACCAATTGTGACTATTACGTGACATCGTGTGGCCGCCGAACCAAAGGACTTGCCAAGTTGTTGTAAACAGAGTGTTCCTGCTGAAATTTCTTGCCAACATTGTATGATACCATTACCCCGAAACGTAGTATGTAGAGCGTTACTGTGTACCGATCCAACACTCGGTATTGCTCAGCAAACGTCCCAAGTGTCAGTTCCTCCATATCGAGTGCCGAAATCCAACCCGCAGATTTCTGAACGTGATCACACGCAGCGTGCAACAATGTACGCCTCCTGCCTCAGCGCCGCAACCGCCTCCGCATCCGAGTCCCGATCGGCCTGCCACGCCCGTACCTCGATCGCCCTCGCGATCTCATACAGTGCCGCTGCGCACCCTTGGTGAGCGGGAGGAAACGCGGCGAGAAGACTGCGGTGAAGGAGTAGGGTGTCTAGGTAAACGCCATTCGTTGTCTGCAGGGCGTCTGCCGCGGGGTAAGGGTACGGAGAGGGGGAGAGGACGGGGGACTCGGGGGCGACCGAAGCGAGGATAGATTGGAGGAAGTGGCATGCGGGGAGTTGGGAAGAGGGGGCGGTGGTGGACGAGGTGGGCGGGGAGTCGATGTGGGGGTGGTAGGAGGAACTGGACCTTGAGCTTGATGACTCCGACGCGTCGGACTGTGAGGGTTATTTAATTGAGGATGCGGAGGGTACGAAAGTGGGAAGAACGTACATGGTATGCCGGATCCTCCGTGCTTGCATCGTGCTCGTTTGCATTTTGCGATGCATATGGGACATAGTCTGCCGTTGCTGTCTCGGGAACCTTTCTCCAGCGATCGTCAACGATAACATCCTCCGGGAATGAACCGGACGTGACCAACCTTGAATTTCCCCTTGGTTAGAGACATCGCTTGTAAAAGTTGACAAAGATCGACTTCCGACTGATAAGCCTATGGAACAGAGAGCTGAGCGACTCGATCGTGCCTACAGCCGATGGTCCTCACCGTAATACCGAACTCGTGACCTTGGTCATATCCTACAGCGACCATGGGTACTACTGGAGGTGTCATTTCGACGTCCATCGCGGCTATGACTCGAGTGTTTGGAACAGAGAGTGGGGAGATAATCGGTTTGGGCGGGTCATGCGCCCTTTTGTAGTATATGTACCCCACCTCGGGACGACATGCGGAACCGGGCACTTTGCCTCATGTTTGCGGCACGAGCCGGACACTAGCGTTTCCAGGAAGGTCGCCCCTTCTAGTGGCAACGTGTTTCAGGCAGCCACCAGCCGAACGCAAATTTCGTCTGCAGATTTTGGTCGAGGCTTGGGCGACGGGGATCGTATTGAAGCATGTGATGAGCATAGTAAAGACCAGACCAATCGATGTCGACCGTGGCTAACTCTGGACGACCCACACTCATTGGCTTGCCTGTAGCCATGTGCCTAGGGCACTCCTGCACCTGGCATCCACGAAGGTGAAGCATGTTGGTCTTCGGAGCACCCAACGTGCGTGCGACAGCCCTATTGAAAGTAAACAGTCAACACAATGCATGAAGTCGCTCATGTGTGAATGGACGAAAAAGAACAGCAACGACTCAGAGAGAAGATTTGATCCCTGTCTGCAACGACCGGGAAAGTATCATTCAGAAGCGTCTCAGGAGACCTCCTGTCAAAAATACATTGGCCAGCTGACCGACACCGTGTTTTCATCCGTGTCGTCTCAAGAGCTGGAGGCTAAACGACCGAGACTCACTTTGAGGACGATGATCCGGTGTCGTACACGAGCACCGCCCTGTGTGATGGAAAGGCGACACAGGGCGGCTACTAGACGCTCGTCCATTCTCACCGGCGTGAGAACGGCAACCCTCAACCAAGACGGGTCCCTCTCTTCAACCGGCTCCATCGTCATACTCCCGAGCCGTTCCAAGGATCGTGTCCGAGTGGATGGCCGTCCTGGGGCAAGTTGCTGGCACTTTCAAACGTGGTCATATCCATGCGGCACAGTAAGTTGTGTTTCCTGACGTTGAACCTGACGTGACTCTTCGTGATCTGCCGTTAGGAACTGCCTCAGCGAGCGAGTAATCCGTGTTTGGATTAAAATCTCGATCAGCCCTGCCCCATCAAGCCAGAACCTAGTGTCCGCCAGCGTCCTATTAAACCAAGCCCCGCTTCCGACAGACCCACCACCAAGCTCTCTGCACGACAAATCGAGCACAAGCAGTGGAAAATAGCTCTGGTTCGTCGGCCCATCCCAGCTTTCCGGGCGTAGTAACTTAATCTTCGTCCGTAGA
>JBBPSY010000173.1:7798-19515 GCA_038093855.1 Rugiboletus extremiorientalis
AACATTTGGTGTCTTAGCTGGGCTGCTCATTTTTGGACATAGTCATCTCTACATGTTGGATGGGCTGATCGAAAACGACGTGGGCGAACTGATCGATGCTGTCGACGCACCAAAAGGGATGTTCTTCGTTGCTGGGAGTACGCCCCACTTAAAAGGTCCCCAGAGGGCACGACGATGGTAGGTCGGGAGTTGCAAACACGTTAGGTGTCACTCACGAGAACATGTAGGTCGCTCGAACAGATTGCAGGGTTTTCGAACAAGTCATTTCTGTTTCAAGACATCGCGTGAGTTTGTGATCCTGATGGTTTTTTTACTCGCATGTGGTGGCTCAATGGAAGTCAAAAGTCTGGAGATTTTCTTCAAGGACAGTCGGACCTTGTTGGTCGTCTTTCTGGATGGTGCCCATCGTCATGATGTTTCGCAGAGACTACGGGGCATCATAACGCGACATTCCGCCCATGAGCACGTATCGGCGCTCGGGCTAGTATTACGGGAGATGAGCATCGCGATGCCAAAGGGAAGGGGAAGAGCAGCGCTGACTGCTCAAGAAAAGGCGTTGGCGACCGCTCAACGACAGTGGCAAGATAGAGAGATCAGCAATGTAGGTGGACCTGGTGTCGTGTTGTATTGTGCCGTTCGTGTGCATGCCTGACTTGACCGCGTCCGTTTAGTACACGTATTTGAGTATCTTGAACCAGTTGTCGGGACGTACACCCAGCGATGCGACGCAGTATCCAGTCTTTCGTACGTTGTTCGCTGTTGATGTCCGGGCACTGGTTGACCATGGCTTTACATAAAAGCATGGGTGCTGAAGGATTATACCTCGGATATTTTGGACCTGTCATCACCTGATTCATTCCGGGAGTAAGTCGTCCTGCATGTCCCTCGCTCCCTACGGATGACATACTTTTGTTTACACAGCCTGTCAAAGCCGATGGGCGCTCTGACGCTGGACCGATGCGAGATTGCTCGGAGTCGATACGAAAACTTGGAGAGCGTCGGGGAGAAACCGTTTCACTACGGTACTCATTTCAGCTCGTATGATTTGAGTTTCAGTATGGTCTTGTGTATTTCTGACGAGCAATGCGTGCTTGATGACAGGTCCATGATCGTTTGCCATTATTTGATTCGCGTGGCGCCGTACACGAGCATGTTCAAGACCCTTCAAGTATGTCTCCATGCTTGAGATCAAATTCGCTTACCGTATTCATTCTCGCAGGGCGGGGATTGGGATCTTCCGGATAGATTGTTCACGTGTGTTGCATGGACTTGTCTCGTATGCGTCGCTGATCAACGTGCGTAGTGACATCGGAAGGGCGTATCTGTCTGCCTCGCAAGACGTGAGAGGGGACGTGAGAGAGCTTATTCCCGAGTTTTTTACGTGCCCAGAGTAAGCATTGCCCAAGCATACATGCCTGTCTCATGCACCTTGACTAGATTCCTGGAGAACCTGTCAAATCTCGATTTTGGCTCTTCGACGAGCACGGGTGAAAAGATTCATGATGTCAAGTTGCCCCCGTGGGCCAAAGGAGATGCGCTACTATTCGTACACTTGCATCGTCAGGTGGGTATCGCATTCGCTTGTGCATTTTTATCAGCTTGTATGTACTTGTCCCTGTCTCTGAAAGGCCTTGGAGAGTCGCTACGTGAGCGAGAACCTCCCAGCGTGGATCAATCTCATCTGGGGATGCAAACAACGGGATATTGACTCTCTCAACGTGTTTCATCCACTCAGTTATGAGGGTGCAATAGGTGAGCCGGTTCCAAAGCTTTCCACGATGGCCAACCTCTTCTATGCCATAGACCTGGACAGGATTACAGACCCACTCGAACGAGAAGCGACAATCGGGATTATCCACAATTGTGATTATGACGGTTTTGTGCTTTGTTTTCTCGGACATAGGCTCATGCCATGAATAGTCGGACAGACGCCGCGGAAGCTTTTTTCTTCGCCCCATCCACCAAGGAATTTACAGGGTATCCTTAGCCTCCCTGTGCAAGCCTCTCGGGGAGTACCAGAAGACGCTTTGGCATTGACGAGGGACCCTCGACCATTGAGAAGTAAGACAAGGGAATGCGTCCACTGCGGTATTATGTGCTCATAGTTTGATAGCGGTGCTCGATGGGCCTGTGGCACGTGTTGTGAAGGATGCTGGTGGTAAGGCAATCCCAATGCCTGAAGGCCTGCTCTCTCCTCCATCACGACCCGATGAACAAGTACGATGGGGAAAGGACGGCACACTTCGAGTGCTTCATCATAGCATGGTCAGCCTTTTACGGGCATCTCGTATTTGACAATGATGGTCAGTGTTTTGTTTCAGGTCTTCCAAACGATCGAGTCGATTGGTCCTACTTGCGCCGCATTTGCAGACCAAGACACCCTCGTGACTGGATCGGATGACTCCTTGGTACGCATATGGCACCTGTCCCATGCGCATCCGTCAACGTCGCCATTCATGGGCTCGACGACGGCCATGACCCGCAAGGGACAAGGGCCCTCACTGGGGCTCGTCCATCTCCTGTGCAAACATAGTGCTCCTGTCAATTGTCTTTGCGTCTCCAGAGCTTGGTCGGTAGCGATCAGCGGCAGCTTGGATGGGAGTGCTATCCTGTGGGATCTCAACAGGGGTCTATACGTTCGGTCGATTTGGCACGCTGGTGGGGATTGTTCGATTGAAGACACAGCCGTGTATCTTGTCGCGATCAACGAATCCACGGTACGTCCGGACAGTGCCATTGTCATTGTTGACCAATCTCACAGTCGAGACAAGGGCTATATCGCCACATGCTCGGCTCACTCTTTGTGGTTGCATACCATCAACGCGCGGCCAATTGCGAGACTGGATCTCACGTCGGGCGCGCCCCATCCACGGCTGTCTTCTGTGACATCTATTGCATTTCACGAGCGGGATTATTCTCACCTCGGCGTTCTTGCGACCGGTCACGCCGATGGCTCCGCGACGCTCTATACCTGGAATGCGGAAGACACCCCCAAGGATACTCGGGCTCAATGGGGATTTCTCAAAGTCCGTGACTTGGAGGCCGAGAAAAATACCTCCGCGTCTGTCACATCCCTCGACTTTACCGGGTGAGTCACCCTTCTTCCCGTTCCTACACCTTCTTCTCTTTTTAGCTGAGACGTGTGTGCCCTTTTCTCGTATAGCGAGACGCTGTATGTTGGGGATTCGTCAGGAAAAGTGGTCCGATGGGTCCTCCCTGACTAGAAAAGCAGTTGATTTGCATGGGTCGTCGATGGCTCAGGTTTATACATTGTATTGTGATCGCCGCCCTCTTTCTTCACGTTGCTTGTGATGCTGAAAAAATGTAAATGTAAATGTATTTCCGCAGCCAGGTGGTGATTGCATGTTTTTGAAGCCTTGATCGTTTGGAAGCGGAATGTATTATTGACGGAACTGGTAGGGTGATGGTGTGCAAGGTGGTCGCCTTCTTGTATGGGGTTATCGACGTGAACACGGGGGGAAGACGTTCGCGTGCATCGGAGAACTTGTTTTCTTCACGAGACACTGCACCCCGAGCGAGGTACCTTTGCTCATAAAGTGAACTTTTACCCCCCACGAATCACGGTTGCTTCGGGTCTCGCCTACCGTCTCCGTCGAGCCGAAAGACGACTTTCAGCGTCACGTCCAATCTGAATATCCAGGTGGATACGCGTACATGGTGGTCTACTGTACAGGTCCGACGGGCTGCGACCTAAGAGTGACCCAAGGTTATCCTCTCATCATGATCATGCTTACCGTTGACACCATTGCATGACCGAGGAAGGAGGCATATAATCCTAATAAGCATTCTTTTGCGACCATTCAGATATTTGTTTGTTTTCTTGCTGTCGAATGCCCCGCCCATCAAGGGTGAAGACTCGAGGCGATCAAGGTCCTGATGCATCGCAGTTGTTTCTGCCCCCTGTCAGCACCTGGCTGTGCTACGCAAGTGTCCGAAGCGGATGGAGAGTTTAACCGAGTCCGGAATTCGTCATCGAGACAAGTGCACATTGAAAGGATCTTTCCAGCGCTCCCCGGCCCGGTTCCCATCCCATCAGGCTGATAGCTCAACGTGTTCAACGTCTTGTTCACACGTTGTCAAGATGTGCCAAGTTCCTCGGTCCTGCTTCAAGCGATGATATCTTTGGGAATGACTTCGCCGCCCCGAGATCACGATGTCTCCATGTATGTGGTAGCTTTACGAGACCTGGCATATGACAATATTTTGACGAACCGAAGGAACGTTGTGGATGACGTTGGTTCGCGCCCGCGCGCCCGCTGTGATAGCTCAGACTTCGTAGTAAACGTTAAGGGTGAAAAGCCGAACGCCGCTCAGCCTTATTCGAATCCCACCATGAGAACCCGAGTAGAAGACGCATGCAGATCGGCTTACTTTGAGATGCTATGTAGCGGAGTGTCGGACCGGGCACTGGGCCCGTGCAATATGTTGTTAGGCTAGGCCCACTAAGTGCAGTCGGCGCAGCAACTTGGTTCGATCGATCATCTCAAGTACGACCCCTCACCTGGGGTTCCTGCCCGGCGCCCGTTGTAATGGTGTCATGTAGAGATCCTTGCCAAGTTGGAATTAATTGGATTGGAATGCAAAAGCGGGGGTCATATGCAGCAACGTCTTCAAATCCTGATCTATAAATGTCCGCCGTTGGCCTAGGCTAAACTGGGATACGAAGACAAGGCCACCTGTGGGTGCCCGATCAATAACTGTCCGCTGTCAGCGGCATGGATACACATCAAATTACGCGGGTTGTCGGATAGCAAGACCGTCACGTTATATAGGAATATATACTCACCCAGAACCGAGTGGTGTCTAGGCTAACCGGAAAGAGACAGCGGAGTATGACCACTTCTCTCGGGATGTCCACCCAGTGTCGAGGGAATACTAGCGGGACTCACCGCATACACGACCTCCGACGAGATTATTTGGGCCGATATCTCGCATCCTCGGAGTTGCGCTTGAGTTGTCGACTGTTCGTGCGGTGGAAGACGAACTGATTGCGGCAATTGTGATTGGGCATTCAGACGTGTGCTATTATATGTCGACACGGAATGGGGGCCAACTTACATATCGGATAGGCTACAATCATTTCTGTAGGACAATATGTTTGTGCCTTGAGTCATAGATTCAGTGATGGAGTGCTGCCATGCAGTTCCTCCCGACTCACCCCTTCTACTGCTGCTGTTAGAGTGGTTCTGCGCGAGTCACTGCAACTTTGTGCGACTGGAGATAGTACAGGAGTGTAGTGGTTGTAGTAATGCTGTGTTGGTGCAAACAACGTCAAACTGAATGCACTTGGACACGTTCTGTTGGAATGGCTGCAACAAACTGATGCATGTCTCTATCGTGGCCGGAGCGCAAGGATCTTCTCAGCTCGTTGCTGCAGACTCGCGGTGACGACGACGAGGGCATCGCCCTCGACCGTGTTTTGCATGGTCAGAGTACAATTGGCAAGACTTGTAAGTGATTTTGCCACTGGGCAGCAAATCGTTCCATCATTCTCCCTAATAAAATGCAGCGAAAACCATCAAGATCGATTCGTTACGATTCACGGACGAAGATATCGTCGTACTCGGCACCTTAGATCGCGGCCAGTTCGGTGTCGTTTGTCTTATCACTTACTCTCGTGTTTTCCCCATTGAGTTTCGGTTCCTAGATCGACGTGGTCAACTGTGTTCTTGATGGACGCGTTTACGTTCGCAAGTCGATCGAGAGGGCATTCGCTCTCAGATGTCGTGAGGTAATTTACATCGATAAATAATTCTACCAGTCTATTCAAGTTTGAACAGCAATGCTCCCCTCAAGTTGAACGTGATGTTTTGTTGCTTGCCAGGTGCAATAATACGATATGGGCGCCTCATCTTTTATGCTCGTTCCAGACTTCCACGCACCTCAACCTCATCATGGATTACGCGGAGGGGGGCACATTATGGGATGTGCTTGAATCCAGTCCTCACGGCGGTAGAGTGTTGGAAGCTGACCTGGAATGGTGGGCTCCCCAGGCCGTATGCGCGGTTCATTGGTGTCATTCTCAGGGCTTTGCACATCGGTAGGCCTCGGTTTGAATGCGCCGAATGCTACTTGAACCACAATGACGCAGCGATATCAAGCCCCATAACTTTGTTTTAACTTCAAGTTCCCATCTACGTTTGATTGATTTTGGTTCTGCGGCACCTCTGTCTCCTCCAGAATCGGATGGAAGCCAGAACATCCCCCAGCGTCATTCGTTGGTCCCTTGTGGTACATGCGACTATATTTCTCCAGAAATTCTACAAGCACACGAGGATGCTCTACTTGCGCTCGAACTCTCTTGTCAATCTCCAACCTCTCCCGGCTCTGAACGACTGGCCAGCACATGTGGTCTGGAGACAGATTGGTGGAGCCTTGGAGTCATGTTTTATGAGCTGGTGTATGGTGTAACACCTTTCTTTGCTAACGATATTAGAACCACATACCTCAGGATCATGGACCATGAGGTCCGCTTTGTTCCATCTGTCATTATTTTTGCGATCTCATTCTCATACACCACTAGACTAGTTTGAGGTTCGACAAGGCTGTCCCTGTTTCGGAATCCTGTCGAGACCTATTGCAACAGTAAGCGTCTTGCAGATATCTCAGCGACGTGCCTCACATCCCCAAGGCTTTTGACCTCCCGCGAACACAGGCTTGGCCGTCGCAGTGTGCTGGAAATCATCGAGCATCCGTTCTTCAGATTCACCCATTGGGCAAGTGTTGGGACAGGTGATACACATTCATTCGATGCTTAAAACCATTTGTTAAAAGCGGCTTTTCAGGCGATGCCCCATCAACGCTTCACGTACCATACTTCACCTATACGGCGACCGTTATAGATCCGTCGTTTTGTGCACCACCCGAACCCCAAGAAGATGAAACTGTTTCCCAACCATTCCATTTTTCTGCCCTGTTTCAGTCATCCGTGAGCACGTCTCCGGGCTTGTCCATTTTGCGTTCAACCCCTCGCACCACTGCTGGATCTGGATCCCCAAAAACTGAGGCTTCCTTCATTGGCTTTTCTTGGGGGCCAGCAAGAGATGCATTTCTGCTGCCGGACGGAAATAAGGGTCAGAGAGCGCCGGAGGTTTTGAAAACTCCTCGGCCTCTGCTTTCTGTTCAGTCTAGCCCTCGTCCGCTACATGGACAAGATGGGGTGCCGTCTGAGCACCTCAATGCATTCACGACACCCATTCGTCGACATAACGTGACTCTCTACCACACGCTCCCACAGGCGGGTACTACCGGTCACACACCAATGCGCCGAGCAGTTTCCGATCGCGAGGCGATGAGGCAACTTGTGGACTGTATTGGCATGAGCGCCCGAAAAAAGGTACTCGCAAGTGGTCGGAAGCCTCGAATCCTCGAATCCATTAGCCGAACTATCAAGAAAGAGTTAAGGTTTGGTTCCCCACTTGCCATAAACGACGTCAATAGAACAGCCAAACTCTTCCCACCTGTCTCTATGGCATCGGAGTCCGAGGCGACAGAGTCTGGATCAGACGGGCCTCCGAGCCCAAGCCCAAGCCCGCGCCCTGGATCAGCCATGTCAATGCTAAGTCGTAGAAGCACCACACCGACGATCACGGCCCCTCATTCTACCCAGTTTCTGAGTCTGCCATCGCTCTCGCAATCTGAGGCGTCACGGGTACAGGATCATTGGGATGAGGGCGGGGATTGGGATGATGAGGTCTTCTCTCGGCTGGAAAATAGACATGCAGCACTGGTTTCGCAGTTATGCAGTATGCAAGCCGAGATAGATCGTCTCAGGGGACTCATCGACCCATAGGGTCCTCCATGGATGGACACGTGCCACACTGTCCCGTCCGATGGGTCTTCCAGACGGATTTGACGGATCCACAAAACTGGAACGTGGGTCAATCGCTGATCTCATCTGTAATTTCAAAAGCATGGCAAGCTAATAAAGACTGCGGTAAACTTCGCCGTTGGCACTGAGAATCCGATTCCTGCCGAGGCAATGTCTCTCAAGAAGGTTTTGCAGCCGGGTGCTCTTCCGTGTTCGCACAAGAACACCGTTTGTCGTTTCGCCGTCGAATCGGGTCCCGTCTCCCATACTAGTTGATACCCGCCTGAGAAACATCTGACATGTAACAGCTTCTAGGACCTTTACCGCGCGTTGTAGATCAATTCCGCAGCCCTTATTCTCCTTTTATCAACATTTCTTCTCCTCGCGAGCCATTAGCTTGTGGCGCGATTGTTCTCATAGGCCTGTCAAAGCATGTCACAGCGCCGTAACTACTTTAGATCTTGAAGCACAGGTGAACTTGCGCCGCCTTGGGGTATCATTTCTAAGACATTGGTGGACCAGTGACAGTATGATTGATACATCACGGAGTCCGAGAGGTGCGTCGTATGTCATTGCGAACTTTGTTTCTTTCCTGAGTAGCTTGAATCTCGATCGGCTGTGAAATGTTCACACCCTGTCAGGATGTTTATGCCCCTCCATCCGACGCCGCCCCTCGATCGCTTGGGCCATAAATAGGATCCGAATGACTGACACCATCGCACTCGGATCTATTTAATCGCCATGGGATTCGAGTACTTGGTACTGCAAGGAGCCCTTTCCACAACCTCACGATTCACGACCCCGCCATGACTGGCTTCGTATACTGGCACAACATTCGGCACTGCCTTCACGTTCTTGACCTGTATATGAAGACCGATTACCTTACGGTCCTCATCCCGACGGTATGCATCAACCTTGTGCTCCTGCTTGCCCAGCTGGATAATGCATACTAGACCTTCTTTGCTGTCGCTGCCGCCCCGCTTTGTGATATCAAGCAGCTGCCCGGTGTAACATATTGGATATGGTTGCATCTCTTACAGTTCGAGGCAGCGAACCAGCTGGTTGACCCAGAAGAAGACGCAAAGAACAAGTCCTGGCGTCCAATTCCTGCTGGCCTCATTAGCGTCCGGGACGCTAAAATCCTCCGCTGGCTCTTAACCCCAGCATGCTTGTTGCTTTCTGCCTCATACAGCACCTACTTGTTCACCGTCAGCGTGATAACTGCATCATTGATTCTTTGGTACAACGAACTCAAGGGTCACGAGCACTGGTTCTCCAAGAACGTCATGACAGCGTTAGGTTATTCGTTGTTTGAACTAGGTGGAACTCTCGTTGCTGGTAGGTGTATACTCCCTATGTATTTTCTCGTCATTCACCATTGGTCTGTAGGATGCGATAGATCTACCATAGAACCGGTTGCGCTGATTGCCGTGATTATGAGTACAGTCATATTCGCTACGACTCTGCATTGCCAGGATTTCAAAGACGAAGAAGGAGATCGGTTGATAGGGAGAAAGACACTACCGATTGTGTTCCCCTTTCTGGCCCGAGTCTCGGTTATGGTCGGGCTACCGTTTTGGTCTGTTTGCTTGACGTGTCTATGGAAGGTTGATGTGATGTGCAGTGCGGCGTTTGTCGCATATGCTAGTGTGGTAGGCATGAGATTCATGGTGCTCCAGAGTGCCAAAGCGGACCGGAAATCGTGTCAGCTCTACAGCGTAAGCTATCTGACATCAGATTTTTTCCGTAATGATCACTGATGCGGGGCCGTAGTTGTGGTTCTCCCTTGCGCATCTGTTACCAGGATATTGGCGATTCTTCCATGGTACCGAAATTTGTTTATCTCCATTCTAATGCGTAGCGATGATCGATGATGGACAACTAACCTGTATCTGCTGGATGGTCGTACTGTAATATTCTCCTACTTTAGGTTACGAGACTTCTTGACTCCCGTTTTTTGTACTACTGTTCCGTGGATGTAAAGTGGAATATATTTTATCCTGATAAAGTACCGCATGTTAACCACATGCGCAAATGCTTCCACAGTTGTCGAATGCGATATTATCGCTTGTTCACAGTGTCGTGCGTAGACAGGCAATAGCGTGCCATTTACATCTATGTTGTGGTTTGTATCTCCGGCGAGAACAGCCTGCGAGCGCCTGCACCCGTGCGTATAAGGTATGTGGAAAAATTTACATGGATACTTGGGTTGTGTGTTGTACATGAAGCAGGGTATGGGTACTACATAGCCTTGCCGCGAATGTTTGATCCGCGCAACCTGTTGTCAAGCTTACATGCGATGAAATACACGAGTGGGTATGCGAAGGTATACGGGGCCTATAAACGGCAAACTCTAATTTACAGTAAGACTCGAGCGCGCCTCGCCGCGATCGGTAAGTCGAACGTGAATTCAAAAGTTTCGCTCGTTCATAGGTCACTAGTGCGACGAACAATTATGCCTTTCTCGACGCACATGGTGAGGAATCGAACCGCTCGCTTCGGATCCAATAATTGACCAAGGATAACTAGAACCTTGATTGAGAATAAGGTACGGATATTCTCGGAAACCTTCTAGTTCATTGTGAAGCATCTTGAACCTCCCCAATGGTTGTAAACACTACAATTTATCACATGTACCGAACCTGACGGAATCACGATTTGAACATTAGAACATGGGACTGAACATCCAGGTCCAAAGGGTGGCATTCTCTCTCCTTTTGTTGCAATCATACTACCGCCTTGGTTCTCACTCTCGTTTTACCACCGATCGGCGGAGAACCTCTCCACGGATGTCGTAGGCCAGCCAGCCAGTTGTCACACCGGTGTTTCGCTGGATCCATGCACCACAGTGAGAAAAGTCTAGGATGATCTCACTAATCGCCCTCCTTGTGATATACTAATGCAGACTATCTCCCGTCTTTTCTCATTCACATCTGCATATCTTTGTAGCAGTCCCTGCCTCTCACCCCCGCGGTTATTCATGCTCATAGGCACTTCTTCCAAGCTAACCGTACCACCTACGTTTAACGATCAAATTTCCTCAATCCATGTCAACGGAGCTTCTGGAAATTCGGAATACATGACAAACACAGACTTTAAGGGTGCATGTTTATCGTTTGATTGCACCTGCTTGTGACTCTCCACGGTATTCTACGCTTCTCATGATGCCACAGCCTTCCCTCGGGAGAAGTTGGGAATCAGGGGGGTGGGCCGGTCGCGGTTGAAGCGCTTTGTCATAAGTGTTTTTGTCTTAAAAAAAACAACGGGCTATTCTTCCCCCGTGGGGAGAACAGATTACACCTAGACCAGGTACCAGCCACTTGCTTATAGCCGCGCTAATGTTTATAGTCGCGCAGGTAAGTGGGTCGAACTGCTGCGAAGTTGCTCTTAGCAGCTGTACGTCTTATCACCTCCTGTCAAGAAGTTCGTTTCGCTCAAATCAAAGTGGGTGGTTATAGCTGCTACACATGTCGATGGTTTCTTGGTCACTTCAGCGCTGTGGCGTTCGAGCTTCGGCTACTGTAATGGTCTAGGTTCCTGTTTCGCTGCCAGTGGCATGCTATCAGTGGGACTACAACCCTGGTTTGAAAAAAATGAACAATGAATAACAGCAGGTATTTGCATGCTGACTTTTAGAATCAAGCTTCAGTCAACTCTAAATTTACAGTTAGTAAGAGCACGGCAGCTGTTTTCTGAGGTTGAGTAATTGTGTTCGACCCAAGCTGCGTCGGTCGCTGGGACCATCACCATAGAGGCCTGCTGCAAGAATCACGACACACGAGAGAAGAGTTGCAATCGAGCAGTTTTAGCGGGAGCACATTCCACGCTGATTGTTGCCAGCGAGGAAGTTGATCTGTCTACTTCGTGACTCAGTCCGGTGACCGGA
>JBBPSY010000174.1:0-10423 GCA_038093855.1 Rugiboletus extremiorientalis
AATCTAAATATTTCACTTCAGAACACTACCTAGAATAGTCATGTACTGCCACCACCACATCATACTGGCATGACCTCATTACTTGCCAACATGGCTATGTACAAGTACCTGAGTTCACACAACTTTGAAACTGCCACCACTGCTCCACTGTGTGTGCTCACTGTTCCCAACAGCAAGCATGCTATGAACAGTGTCTTTCCCCTATTCCCCCCTTGCACTTTGAGTATTTCAACATTCTCTTGCAGTGTGAACATGATGGCACCATCCAGAATGGGTGCTTGTACTGTGGTGAGGAATCCCAGCCAACCCCAACCATCTACTGAACATCTGTCATTGTTGACACCAGGGCATTACATGACATCTCTCACTGGCATCAGCAAAGACTCCTATGAATGTCAGGAGTGAAACATGACAGCATTATCTGTTCTGTACCATTGCTTAATATACTACTCCTGTAAACACTAGATACAGTAATATGCTGAAAGGCTACCTTCCAAGATCATTATGGGTCTTGCTTCTTTCCTTTATTAGAACCACTTCTTCTTCAGAAGGTCCTTGAGTTTCAGAGCAGACCCTTATGGTCTGCTTTCTTTATTTTCCCCTTCACCATGATTTACCCTTTACTCATTCATTTTCATAAGATGGGGGATAAATGTTAGAGGGTAGTGCCCCAAAAGAGGAAAAGATGTATAGATGGGGTTGATTAGACTGCCAAAACATGGGCAAAAAAATTAATAAAATAAAAATAAAATAAAAAAACAAGAAAAAGGAAAAAATAGGGGGTATGGGATAGGGGCAGTGACCCAAAAAGGAAAAGATATATCCAGGGTGTTGTTGGACTGAACAAGGCATATTTGAAATGATGGACACCAACTCCACCCCCAGATATGGATGACCATACCCAGTAGGATGTATGTGGTTGTGGTTGTGCATGTACTGTGATTTACATAGTGACTGTTGCAGTGGTTGCAAGTATGAAGACAGACAGCTGGATATGTCTGCTATTGTAGAAATCAATAGTGGAGTGAGATTATAGTAGACATAATAGTGAGTAAGATATGTGTAGAAATGGAGTAGTGACCAAGGCAACCTACACTGTGGCTAGACTGATGTGGGGATAGCTTATGTAAGCCAAAGTGTGTAGATAATATATTGTGACAGTGAACTGTTTTTGTGGTTGTGTGTATACTGATCATGCTGAGACATAGAGTGTAGGCCATGGCATAGGCAAGATGAAGGAAGAACATGAGGAGAGAGGAGAGTGTTGGTGGATGTGATGTGGAGTGGCAGAGGAAGAATGCCCAAGTCAGTGAGAGTAATGAGGATATAGATAAGGGGTGTTGTGAAATGAGGTACCTGATCCAGGGCAGAGAGGGGAGGAGAAGTGTAATGTATGAAAGCATGCCAGTGGAGGCACATAATGAATGCACACACTGCCAGTGGAATGGAAGGAAGACTTGTTTGAAATACACACCTATATGAGAGTTCCATGATATATATAGTGTAGCTACCTAGCATATGTACTGTGATGATGCTGAATGACATGACATTTGCAGAAGTATGCAAACCCCCCTATGTCAGAAATGTGGACATATTCAATTAGCCAACAACATAAGTTAAAGTCACTGCATTTTTGAAACAGATGATAGACCTATGGTATGTTACACTGAAAAGAGTGTGTATATCTACAAGATTGGATTATATGCACAAATCCGGTAATAGTGGGAATGTGTATTATCTAGCAGTAAGATGTTCATGATTTCTTTGAAGGGCCAGCAAGTGGCTCTGGATTATCTACTGGTTATTTGTTCAAATGGCGTTCAACTACCTTGCCATATTTAAAGAGGCATTGTGCATCTAAAAGACTGATGAGGGAAGTGAGAGCTATGAATGGACCATATGGCAAGTTCTTGAGATCAGCCACAAGGGATTTGTGGAACAGGAGTTGGTCTTGTTTTTTGAGGAGAGTCCAGGAGGGATTGAACTTTGGAGCCTTGAAGATGCCACTTGCCTTTGATCGTGCAAGGCTGAGGTGGACAAGGTTGAAGGGCATGATGCCCTTTGCATTTGTGGAGGAAGTGAGAAAGAAGCATTGTAGTGGGGAGAGGGGAATGGACTGTGCTTCTTGGTTCATGCTGGACCAAGGTTTCCAGCATGAGACTTCATATAGAGACAAAGAGGGGAATTCTCCTCATAGATGACAACGATGAATGTGAACATCATTGTGACAGAGACATGAGTGTTAGTGAAGCCCTTGTGATTGGTGGAAGATGTGGATATCCATGAAGCAGAGCATACAAGATGGGTTGAGTTGTCACACTTTGGAAGATTGCCAGGCTTGGAGGCATGACAAACATTTGGAAGCACCTTGCTGAAAACAATGGTGACAAGCATTGCAGCTTGATGTAGTGAAAGCAAACCATCATAGTTGGCCTTGATCCATTCATAGGTGTTGTGAACATAAGTGGAATCAGGGGTGTCTGGCCAAGTCATGGAGTCAATGTCCCATTTCTGAGGAAGAACCTGTTTGTTGAGGATGGAGTGGAGATCCTGTATGGATAGGTCTATCACACTCCACTCAGCATGGGCATTATTTTGGAGAGTATTGTATGTGTCTGCTTGAATAGCAGAAACACAAGGATCCTCATGGAGGACATGACTGACAGCAGAGGCCTGGCCAAGATTGATCCAAGTATGATGGAAGACCATTGTAATAGGATGGCCTGGAGCACCAGAGGAGTTTGACGACCAAGGGATATTGCATATCTTTTCAGCCAAGAGAGCTTTTTGGATGAAGTCAATGATTGTGAGTCTTGTAGTGTTGTCATTGAGCAATGCATCCATGAGTTTCTCTACTTCATGGATGGTGATGCAGAAGACTGAATAAGCACAGCCACCCTTCCAAAGAGGAGGCATTGTGCATATACCAGAATTTGAGGCAGAATCCAGTAATTTCTCAGCAAACCAGGAGATAGACTTTTGACTGAGAATGGAGAGGGGCAGTCCATGAGCAAGTTGGAGCAGGTCATCTTGGATTGCTTTAACAAGATGGCCATAGGCATTGTTGGAGTATATGAAAGGAGTGTCATGTTGGACCCATGTGTGGAGAGCAGTTTTGCATTCAGACATATATCCATGGGTGTTTATGTTGAGGCTATTGATGAGCTCATCAAGCTTCTTTGTGAGACCGAGTTGCATGAGTGTAATGATGTCCTTCTTGTATACTTGGCAAGCATGTTGGAGAGCATAGAGAATAGCCCTTGAGTTGTAGGGCAACATCTAAAAAGTTAAGGGAGATGTGGGGTGAAAAAGTGTGATCTGATGTGTATTTCACCTGCATTGCCAATGTCCATAGCTGTTGCTAACCTTAAAAAATCATGTGGCTTTTCAGACTCCTGTGGGCTCGAGTGCAGAAATGATTTTTTATTTTCAAACTCAGCTGTGGCTGCACAGCCATCCAAGTGCAAATGAACATCTTTTATTTTTTAAGACTCAGCCACAGCCACACAGCCACTTGTTTTATGGGATCGCTTTTGTGGGGGATTGTGGCTGTGAGGGATTGCAAACTTCCTGTAAATTACTCAAAACTGAGGCATCTGCTGCCGTGGCACTGCGCACAAATTTTCGATATAAGTGTTGTAAACAAGGTCTCTTCCAAGTGCTTGGACATTCCTCTGGTTTTTGGAGCTTGGCTATTCATCGGAGTTTAAAATAGTGCTGATCGTGTTTTCCGCCCCCCAAAATGCTAAGCTTCAGAAGGCTAGCAAGACCGAGCTGCTCAGCAGAGCGCTTGGAATTTCTCACTGAGGGCAGTGACGCTGCGGCCAATGAGTCCAAGCCAATGAAAACTGCCATTTGGTGTGCATTTATTCAAGGAACCCTTTCAGCTCTCCAGAACTCATGGCCAAATCCTATGCATGACCTCGCCTGCTGCAAATCAAGCCAACGCGAGGGGCAATGCATGCAACAAGTTTTTCCAGACTAGACACCTAACTACCTGACTGGACAGATGCAAATATCCAGAGGGGAACACCACTAGCCTTCTCAGGCAGGTAGAGTGTGGCTCTGCTCTGCATGGCGGCTTGCTGACATGCATTTATCTCATCCTGTAGAAGTAGTCAAAGGGGAGCATATGCATTAGATTCAGCGGGGAAGGGATATGGTGAGTGCTGTCCCAAAAAAAGGACCCAACTCTGTTGGGAGGATGCTTGTGCAGCATCTTGGAACACAGCTTGGTTGAAGGCTGTGGTGCATCGTGTTTGCCTCCATCACGTCATTATTAACCGGGTCAACCAGATCATCGGACAACTTGATCCATGGTCAAGTTCATGGCAATGTTGGGAAACAAAGACGGCAGATGCTGAAACGTATAATGGGACAATCTCAGCAAGCAATTCATAGACAGGAACACATGTACAAGAAGCAGCATGAAGATGAACAGAAAACGTGCAGAATAAGGTAGAGGTGGATATGCCAATGTTACAAAGGGAGAAAGGTGTGTTAAAAATGAACAAGGGCCAACAGCCAGAACTGGGGCATCAAATGAGTACAATACCTGTTGCGCACCTCCCCCATCTCCATGAACACCAGCTATGCTGCTCTAGCAAGCCGCGCGACCTGGGATTTTGCCCTCTTCGATTTTGCCCTCTTCGATTTCACCACCTCCCACCTTCGGCATGGGATCACTCCTCTCTGTGTGATAATCAGAGGAACATGGGTCTTGTGCAAGTTGTGAGCACCTTGACCTACACACCGACGTGTATCTTTCATCCGCTTCCGAGAGAGGAAAATTGTGGTAACAAAAGTAGGGCACGCCGGAGATGGGCTTCAAGAATTTTGGTCAAGCAAGCCAATCAGACATCCAGTTGCACTTGATGCAGGTAAAGTGAGCATAATTCTGTTCCTTTCTCCATTGAGGCAACTTGGATTTGATGTTGCCTGGGCTAGCTCGGCAAAGCACATTGCCGCAGACATGATCCAAACCCCAAACCTTGCCAGTAGGTGGTGATAAGATATACCTGCGGCTAACCAAAGCACAATCACCGGCCTTCGTCACCAGAACAACTGGCATGTGGGACAACAAAGCCCACTGTCCAGGTAATATTTCCCACAGGACACCTTCAACAGGCTTGTGGTGAATGTACACCTGTTGGACAATGCTAAGAACAAATGGCATGACCATCATGGGTTGGATTGATTGGCCAGAGAATCCGATGACAAAGTCCAGGCAATGGCTGGTGAGTGTAACTTAGGATTCCGCTGCATCAATGCATGTAAAGCTTACCTTTCGACCAAGGGGAGGATGCCCTCAATAAAACGCTGCCTGACCATGAAGGCATATCTGCACATCAGCAACACCAACCCCTTGATTCCCATGATGGAGGGAAGTTGGTTCCAAATCTCGGGACCAACGTAGTGATGCAGCACCTGCCCAGACCCTGAGACTACTTTTCCAAAAATGAGCCACAGCATGACTCACCATATACACCTCATGCATCTCAGAGCAACCATTCCGCAAGTGGTTGTGGACTACCTGACCGGTTATGCTGTCACTGTGCGTGTTCATCAGGAAGAGTATGTCTGACATTGGTGAACGCTTCAGAGAATCCAAGGCCGGTCTGACCATCAACCGAATCTTTGACAGACAGGCATTTCCCCTCAAAAGTTGGACAGCAGTAGATACCAGCTGTGGGGTGGGTGAGTTCACGAACACCAAGGCACTGTGGCATTTACACAGTGAGGCTGGGCCTTGAAGATGTGTTCAAGCTGAGTGCGAAGGAACTTCAGAGGATACGATTCACTTGGTGGGTTGAGGACTATTCTGTGAAACAACATGCTGTGAGGCGATGGACACCCTAATGGACAGCACGTTAGCTTCCAGCTGCAATATGTCACCATGAAGGCTTTATTCACTATGCAGTGTATTATGTAATACTAGCTGGTCAATTCCTACACGTGGCGCACAGTCGTGGCTGCACACACCATGTTTTGCTGTTGCATGCACCATGTCGTTCTGCATGCTGCCTACATTCCACATGAGTCGTGTATAGGAGTATAATCCTACTATAGAAAAATACATTGATTACACTCGTTGTGATAAATACACTTATATTCACTAGATTGAGTCTGCTGACACAGCCAACATCTCATGGTTTCCACATCAATTGGGCCAATGGGTGGCTGTATTGGGTCAACATAAGCCTTCACCCCTTCCTCGAAAATTCTGATGCGATTTTACTCACCTTTAAGGGCTGGCCAGGGTGGCATGAGTTGGCAACCGGCGTCGTTTTGCCTCCTCGAGGACTTCTGACGAGTATAGGCTCCAGCTTCTGAGGTCAACCTCCACCAGGGAGTCAACTGTGAACAGAAGGTCTGCACTCTCATACTCCTTTCGCAAGGCACCCAGTTCTGCAGATCCCTCGCCTGGCATGGCGCCGAATATGAGCATATTCAGGTGACTTTTTTCCCTCTAGCAGGACCAATTGGTGCCTGGTCAACCGTTAATCCATTGCAATCTATGCCCGAGGAGAGAAGGAAAGAACTTACTCAAGCTCGTTTGGGACAGATGTTCACCTGACCCCCCCGCCCCTGCTTGTCTTGATGTGGTGTCTGGGCGGGGTGTGTCTCTGCTGTACATTGTGAGCAAAAACAAGGTCAGGACGATGGACATAAATGGAGGTCCTGCTGGAAGAACACTCACATCTCCGAGCTGTGTACCTGGTCTGTACCACCAGAGCAGGACTTTGTCGAAGAATTTTGATCACAGGGCCAAGGCATACCTTCCAACCCGGCTGGCAGACTTGCATACCTCCACAGGCAAGTGTCGGCTGAGGGAGGTGAACCACAAGCAGTAGATGGTGTGGTTGAGCAGCCTGAGTCCAAATCAGCATTGGGGGGGGATCCAGAGTAAGACATGGCTGGAACATTTGACCAGGAAAGCTTTCCTTTCTTGGTCGTACTCCCTGCAGTGCAGCAAGTCAGGCTGCCAAGGTTGAGCGCCTGAGAGCTCTTCCCATAGGATGCTGGAGTCGATGGGGGAGGTGATGACCCCCACAGGGGCTGCTAGAGCTCCCGGGTCTGAATCCAGGGGCCGTGGCGAGTCACCTGGTGTGGATGTGGGCCTGGCTGCAAGCTGCAGTGCGAATGGAGTTGGGCTTCATCGGCACTTTGGTGAGCTCTCCAGGGCAGGCTCTGGAAGAGAACAAGGGGGGGTGGGGCCTTGCATGGGGATGGGAGGAGGGGTGATCGGGCAAGCGTGCTGCAGGAAGGGGGAAGGAGGGAATGTTGGGCGAGCATGTGGCAGGAATGGAGAAGGGGGGGGGCTCTGCCAGTGCCGTGGTGAGCTCTCCAGGGCAGGCACTGGAAGAGAAAGAGGGGAGGCAGGGCCTTCCATGCGAATGGGAGGAGGGGAGATTGGGTGAGTGTGCTGCAGGAAGGGGAAAGGAGGGAATGTCAGGCAAGCGTGCAGCAGGAATAGGGAAGGGGGGGGGCTTCGCCGGTACCGTGGTGAGTCTTTCTGCGCATGCGCTGGCAGAGACAAGAACAGGGAGGGGGGGGGGCTTCACTGGCCCTGTGGTGAGTTTTCCTGCACAGGTGCTGGCAGAGGGGTGGCGCTGGTGGCTGCAGACACTGTGGATGGGTGCGGGTACAGGGGAAGAAGTCCAGGTGGTCCCTGGTGGCCCTCCTCTTGGGGGAAATAGGAGCCAGTGCTGGCTGCAGGCACTGGAGGCAGGCGCAGGTGCAGAGGGAGGTAGTTGACCCTCCCTGGGATCAGGTCAAAAGGGCAGGGATCGTCATCACTTCCGTCGTCCTCGAACATTGCATCCAGGGCCTGTAGCACCTCCATATTGGCCAGGCCAACTTGGCAGTCAGGGTTGAACTCGGTGCAAATGTCCCACTCGTCTGTGATGGTGGAGTACAGGCACTGACCTTTCGACTGGGGTCTCTCTCTCTCGTGGCAGTCCCAGACGTCCCGCCAGTCTCTGCGCTCCAGCTGGGTTCACGTTCTGGTCCCGTTCACGTTCTTTCAGTGAAATACCATTGACCACTTGGTGGGGAAGGTGCTGTTTGCTGTGTTTGCCCTCCGGCTCTCCCAGACCTGCCGGTTCCTCACTGAGGCCCCAGAGAATTGTCTCTGGATTCGCGCTTGGTGGTCGCTTTGGAATGATTGCCAACTCATGGGACCTCTGGTGGGTTGGGGGACAGAGGCAGGAAGCCTGGAGGGCCCAGTGGTCGTGTTTGCAGGGCTGGCCCGAGATGTGGAAGGGTTGTAGGAGGTTCAGAGGCTGTATGGGGTGTACCTGTGCTTCATTGTATCCTTTTGATTCTCCAAGATGTGGAATGGCACACAAACACACATTTTGGGCTTGAGGATGAAGAGAGAGGGGGGGGCGAGATGAAGCAGTGTTTCTTCGCGAGATCTGTCGGAGCTGCTTGATATTTCTACTAACCAGCCTTCCAAAGGCTTTGGGGTGGGTGGTTTGTGGGAGAGTGCATATGGCCTACCTTGTGGGTTAGTAGTTGTGGCTGTGAGGGGGTGGACAAAGCAAGGTAAGCTTGTATGTCATAAGCACAACAGTTCCACACATGATATTGTATCAGGGTTTAAATCATTCTCAGGCTGGCAGAAACCTCTATGCCTCAGAAGGCTAGGGGAATACTCGGGTGGCTCAATAGAGCACTTGAATAACACCTGCGAGCCAGACTCTCCATCAAAGGTGAGAGGCGCCCGCCTTATCACTGAGCACACAAAAAAAAGATATGCACTGAAGCTGGGGCGGCACTCTTCCGCAGGTGTTCAGGAGGGTCTACACAAATCCCATTTCTATGTCAAATTGATGATTACTGGTGTCTTCATCTGGCCACCCGGCATGCGCTGCATTGTGCAATGTCCCCATCCACGCGGGTCGCACCACAGCAGCAAAGATGCACATATAGGCAAAGGTGCTACCTGCCTGCAAGAGCCCAAGCACACCCCTCCCATGAACAGGAAATGGCTGCCCAAATCCACAACAGGCACAGGCCTGGTCTTGTTCTCCCGCAGGGATGCTAGCACAATGATATCGGACCAACAGGAGGAAGGCTACACTTGTCTTATACACCTGTGGTGACAAATAACGAACTCACAGGGAATCTGACCGAGCAGTGATGCGATAGCAGCAATGTGGGCTAGGTCTGTGTGGTGAGGGCAGTGCTCGATGGCCACTGTAACCAATTGAATAGTTCCATATACAACACTCTGGCCTGATCGACCCTGTTTTTCAAAGATGGTCCCTTCCTTCGCCTGCCATGCCAAGAGTCCCCTGGTCACAATCAAGGCAGTGAACACTCTCTTACACTCTCTTCTGGCTCCACAGATGCCTTGGTCCCAACCATTGGCTGCATGGCCTCTTGGTGCTGTTGTCGCCTTGGTAAGGTCGTCCCACCAACCTTAATCCAGCCAGGCATGTTGCCCATGTTGGTCACCACTCTCTGCGGGCACTCTATGGCAATCCTTATCACTCCACCTTACACAACCCGTCGTCTGGCACAACCTCCCATGTGACAGAGTAGCTTTCATGTAGATGAGCTGTCACCAGTCCCCGCTCACCGTTTGCACACAGAAACCACTGATGCAATGGAATGGATCTCACTTGACAATTCCAACAAGCCAGACCAGGACTTCTAGGTCTTTAGTCCTTCCTAGGAAATGCTAATTTACAGCGTTACTGATTCTTTTTGTGTCAAAATGCATACCGAGATCCCAAAGTTATAAGCACCTGTTTAAACTTTGGTGACATTTATACTGCATCCTATGCCAGTCCATCTGGGTGTCTACAAGGATGTGTTGCCTCCACAGATATATTCTTTTTTGGATGGCGAGCTGGCACAAATTTCCTTTTTTGGTGACATAATGACAAAAAAAAACCCCTGCTGATCACCCATTGTTGTGGTTAATTTAGCATGTGCTGAGAACCACGCGTCCACTCAGAGATTTCTGTCCACTGCACCTTTTGATCACTCACACCACATTCTCCCCTCTCCCATACCACAACTTGCATTGATGCAAGTTTCAGCAACTTTGGATCAGAGCTCTACGATGGATTGGAAAGAATTGGACCTGCATGTTGATGACTCCACTGATCTGGGTGGGGAGTACGCAGACAGAGACGATGCCGGGGTTGGAAATGGAGTGGGGGATGGCACCCACAGTCATCAGGGCGAAAGCAGAGTGGGAGTGAGCAATGAAGAGACAGACCACAGTGAGGTGGGAGCAGAGAGCTGGGGTGAGGGTGAGTCTGAGCCTAAACAGATGGCAGAAGATGAAGGCGCAGCTGGGGGTAAAAGGGAAGACACAAGCAAAGGGGAAAGTGGAGATGCGAAGATGGGGTTGTGGTTATAAACAAGAGCAAAATCAGCGAGTCAATGCCACATCCAAACAGGT
>JBBPSY010000175.1:0-19478 GCA_038093855.1 Rugiboletus extremiorientalis
GAGCTGGAAGCGCTCAAGGTTTTTTTCCTTCTTTTGGAAGTCTCCCGCTTGTTGACCCAGGTCGGCGATGCCAGACAACCAATGCCGATCTCGCTCAGCAACTCGTGACAGCGAGACGTCCTGCACACGGCGACTCGCAAGAGATACGGACGCTCCTATCGCGCGCTGTGAATGCGGAGAAGCGCCTCGTGGTGGCAAACAACCAACTGCTTCAACATGAAGAGAAGATATCGAGTTTGAACCAGAAGACATCGACCGCAGATGCCAAGTGGGAAGCGCGGGTGAAGGAGTACGAGTCGCGGTTGAAGGCTGCGGAGGAGAAATACAAACGGGAGCGACAGGGGAGCAAGGAACGGGTCCTCGAGCTCGAGAATCAGGTCAAGTACGTGACTGCGTCGTCGTTTGCCATTGCTTTTTTGTCTGCTGGATTGACCGAGTGCGGTTCCTCGTAGGAGTCTGGAGCGGCAGAACGAAATTGCTCACAAGCGCAGCGCACAGCTAGATGCTGTGACGGAAAGCGCGAAGATGGGCGGCAACCTTGGGAGAGGTCGTGAGAGGTGATATTTATTTAGTTCGACGTTTACTTAATTCTCTTCCTGTCTTTCTTTCTCTCTTTGCTCTCCTCTTGTGCATTGTGCAACGGCTTATATCCATCACGACGTACCATACACTCTTACATGTACTCCTCCTGGCATGAATGTGATGTGCTGCATATACCTGTCAGTGCTCCGCGCTGGGAATTTCTTACCATGCTCATGGGAATGAATTATGTAATAAAAATATTGCTAGAGTTCAATGTGAAAAACCGGAGATGAAAAATCTACGGGCAATCTATGGGTACATGGACACGCATGAAGTTGAGATTGGGTTTCCAGATCTCGCAGACACTGATACATCCTGGTCACCCCCGAAATACTAGACTTGTACCGTTGGACGAAAAGTCGATATGCGATTGATCTGGTCATGGAATCGTCACATCGGAGCGGGAACACGAAACAGACGTATCCATTCGGTCAGATCTGACTCGTGCCAGTCAGCTACAGCCTGGTAGACATACAGGACCGTGGCACAGCACTCGGAGCTCCGTTGTGGGTACTTCTGCCTATGGGGGCGGAGCTCCTATTTTGGGGGACTTTTTCGTTATAGAAGTGAAGATGCGATTGTCTAATGAAATCGCTCCGTAATGGATTGGTGCGGTTGGCTGGCCTACACGGTTGGGACAGCAATTGGCACGGCGCCATGGTGTGCACGGTCCACCGCCATGCATCTATAACCCCAATTCCCACATACATATTCACCTCGTGATAAAGAAAGGAGAAGAAGCGCGAGAGAATTGGTCAACCCTGCTTCAAACCCCTGTTGGGCGAGTCTGCAGCAGTTTCAATCATAATTTATCTTTCGGGACCCTAGACGAACGCTGAAGCCACAAATTCCGGATAGCCGGGCTGTGAGGCACTACCACAATGGAAGTCGCAGCCGTGATGAGCGGGTATTGAGAGAGAGTGCATGTTGCTGTACTTGGAATCAGAAGTCTGGCAGGTTCTCCGCGCGCAAATAGGCGAGATGGCGGCGCTTCTGCGCTCTAGCAAGCTCCACCTCTCTTCGTTTCAACTTTGCGCGCACGCCTTCCATGAATGTTCAGCAAGTGCCCAGAACAGCAAGAGGCAGTGCTCTTGCTAGAATCCCCCGGCCATGGGGTGCAAACACCACCTCCAAGCTTTTCAAACTCAGAGTTAACAGTCGGGCGAGCCTGTCACTAGAATGACTGGCATGCCGCGCTGCCGTCGTGACCGGTGATGTTGCCGTCTGTCGGAGTTTCGCGCCACTCCAGCACACGAAGGTCCGATAGCAATGCAGGAAGAATGCTTGAGCGTTTTGAAGTCGGATAGGATTATTGGCCTTGAATAAAATGTTACCGACAGCGTATTCACCCGATCCGGGTAAAACGCAGTCAATCTCTCTTTCTCCTTCTTGTTTGAAGAAGAGGTGGGAGGTACCAGTTATGATGCCTCAGACCTGCACCGTCCCCACAATGGCCGCCAGCCCTGGTGGCACCACCACCTACTACGATGTGCCATGATGCATGATGGGGTGAAGTAATTAGCGAGCATGATGACGATTTAGTGGCAGTTCTCACATTGGATATTGCGGGCGAGGGATACACCACAAACGTCTCTCATTTGTTTTTTTATTTATTTATTTTATTTTAATCCTTGTTTATTGTCCCGCAGGGCGGTGGCCCTATGTCGGACATTACATGTATGGTTCTCATTTGTATAATCTGTGACATGGTGATTCTAATCTGCAGGAAGGGATTGGTCCCCAGAACCGGAATGACGTTAGATATCATGGAAGCTGTTATCTATTAGGCAAGATGCCTCAGGATCCAAAGAAGCTGGTGCGAGTGGCGAGTGTGCCAGCGAAAGGATGATAAAGTGGGGTTAGAATCCTATGTGCAGTGGGTACTTGGCAGACCGTCCTACATCAAAAGCTTATCCAATTATGCAATCATACACCGTGCCAGAAAGTCACAGCCGCTCTATATGGCAATATTGTCTGAACACAAAAATCACGGGGAGTGGCACATTGTTGCAGGTGCCCAACGAGTCCAAGATCCACTGGCCGAGGGTCCACTTGGAGAGAAAAGGACACACTGGCAATGTTTTCTCTGTGCCGACCAAATAATACTGCGCCTCCTCTAGCCAGAAATTGCTTCCAGTACTACAGCAAATGATCCTGCCAGATATCAGGCTGTGCACAAGACCCTGTAGGACTAACGTGCAGCCACCGGATTGAACATGAGAAGGGACCTTACCTTGCAGTAGAGGCGAGGTGGCCCACAAGCACAAGCTTACCTCATGTTCCTAACGACTGATCCTCTTCATTTTTTGCCTCGTGGCCCGTTTCTCATGGACACATGTACACACGTTCACCCATGACCCTGAGGGAGTCGGGTGAAAACTGTTGTGGCCATGAACATCCACCGTTCACCCTAACTCAGTCAGGTCCGGCTGATGGAGAACGACAACCCGACATATATGTAATTAGATATCATCATGGCGTAGGACACATTATTGTAGTTGATTTGCACCATTGAGGAGTGGGCACTGTCCTTGGGCCTGCCAAGGTTGACCTCGAGGCCGGTTATGATGTCCCACCACTTTCGGCATGGGTTCACTGTGGCACTTGACCCATCCGCTGTGCTTCACTGGCCCCGCAAGTCAATCAGTGCCTATCCTCCTTTTTCAGCAGCTGGCATGCCTGTGAAAATCCATCACTTTCTCAAGGTTCTCTTTGTTATATGTACGGCACATAGCATTCACGCAATTTATTCAGGCAGAGCTGCGGGCACAAGCTAAGGGCACAACACCTGCCAACAGCTTCAACCTGAAATAAATCTGTTGGAAACCAGCCCGCGCGTAGTAGTTACAATCGCTACCTCCTTTCCTATATTTCCTTGTTTGGTACGCTTGGATGGTACACTGCACGACTGCCTCGTGACTACGCCTCCAGTCCCTTTACACACGACTGGAGGTAAGCACCGGTTCTCCCTATGATACATTATATATTTACTTACCATATATCTAGCCCACTATGTTCCCTCGTTAGGTATATATAATTTCGAGTCTCTTTACACACGACTGGAGCTCACTGCGTTCCCTCGTTAGGGCCGACTCTTGCGCACGCTAATAAAATCATGATTAGATATTCACTCACACTAGCTGTAGCCACGATGACTGTGCTTCACCGAAGATGCACAAGTCGACACCATGTCCTTCCTACCCTACCCCTATCCTGCAGTCACTTCCTTTTCTCTCGCCACGTCCAACTCCGTGGCGTTAATGTCTCCTTGGATTGTCCTGTGATATACTATTCAATTTATTCCAGAAATGTGGTTGGATCAGCCTTGCATGACATCCTCACCGACGTGCGGCTACAGTATCAATTGTGGAGTTGGTACATTGATTCCAACTTCAATATTTGTGCAGCAATATTGAATTTCTCAGCCTCCGCTCACTGACAGGTTCACCCGACGTGTGCTCACTCTCTCATTCTCTTTTTGGGTCTCTGAATGATAGTGCTACCAGTCCATGTGACTCCTGCATGGTCAAAGACCGCCATGGCTAGCGCTAACCTCAGGGACGATAGCAGATAGCCATGCATGCAGGGCGACAGATCCTCGTGAGCGCCTCTGTGTTCATGTATACCGCCATTCAACGTGTTCTTCATATAAATACATCATTTGGCACCTTGAGCTTGGCAAAAATGGCCACTAGGTTGAGGGTTACAAGCTTCATGACCCACTTCTAATTTGACCATGGTCCATACGCACCCCCAACTTAAATACGACCCCGTTCTCTTACCCACAGAACGTGTTGCCTTCCAAACAATGTCCTACCTGCTACAAAGTACACCGGATCCGCTGTATGCACTCCCCTTGATCTCTCCATCAGGGATGCTAATCCAGTCCCAGCACCGAATTACTCGCACCACTGCTGCTCGACTTCCCCGGTGCTGACCTAACCTGTCACTGTGTCATCGGGCACAACAGGGTCTGTGGTGCGGCCCTCTCTGCAGATCGCAAGCTTGCCGCTGTGCACCTTCGCATCGAGCACGCTGTCAGTGTGGGGGACCCAAATGAAACAGTGACTTGCCTATGGGATGGCTGCCACACGCCGCCAATGAAGCGGAGATCCATCATTCGTCACGTCTTGTCTGTCCATCTGAGGTTGTTGAGGTGGACGTGCCCCGTATGTGCGAAGACATTTTCACGTAGCGGAACGTTGCACCGGTGTCTCGGTGGGAATACTGGATAGCATTAGCGAGCCGTATACAACCATATCATTTTCAGAACGTGATTGTTTTCTTTTTCTTGCTTTCTCTCTACCGCTTCCTTATGCGCAATATGGTGACATTACTCCGTCTCGTAAATCGGGACCGATCCCCACTGCCAGAGACAAGAGAACAATATTAATATTCGGTGAGGAAAAAAACTGGAAGTTTGAATAGAGAATAATACTAACCGCTTCCAACACGCCACTTGCAGCAAGACTGCTAGTCCTCCCGGCATCGGGTGAAAAAACCAAAAGATCAACCGAACAACAGTGAATAGAAACCTGTTATAGAGTCTAGTATTGTGTGAAAATCTGATCGGAAGCCTACCCAGTTACACTGCCTAGCACGCACGAGCGGACGTTTTCGAATCCGCATTGTGGTCCGCAGGCTACGCAGCCCAGTTGACTAAGCGCGTTACTGTAACTAACTTGCAGGCGGCTGTGTGTTTGGTGGCAAATATGGAGAGAAACTTTCGTGGATCGCTACCTCCACAATGGCAGGGGTGACAGATTTGTGAATCCGGCTGGACGATGAATCAAAAGCAATGTGAACTTCGAGTGCCATGACGGTGGGACCAAGAAAGCACAGAAGGATGACTTCAAAGAGGTGCGGGAGCGAGCGACCGGCAAGGAATTAACAATCTGTACAGTGTTCCTCGATTGTAGGTGGTTGGTAAGCGAAGGGCGAGACCAAGAGGAGATGCCGCGCTCGAATTGATGAAGTCGTGTACATGTAGCCAGTGAGTGCGGCGTGTGGCGCGATGGATGTACCAATCCTATCCCCTATATATCATCATTCTCGTATGGGAATATGGGAGCACTGAACATTCAGTACCAGCGTTTTGTCGGTCAGTTTTCTGTGAGAATCCGTCGTTGCGATCAGGTTGTCCCGGCCATATTCCCCATCAGAATTGAAGTTTCCTCATGTCTGATTCCACTGCTAAGTTTCTTGAACCAGAAACCGGCATTCAGGTCCAGTCTATTTTGGCCAATTGTTGTGCATTGCGGAAGGTACAGGCATCAGGCGGGACTTCTGCAAGCAGGTGAATAGTACAAGTACCGGTGTTAGTCACGTGGTTTCCTCCATCAGTGGGGACCGCACACCACAGACCTGTTACGTGACTTACGCAAGATTATTCAGACATTCAGCCGCGCGTGAATGCTTGCTTGCTTGTTCAAAGAGATCCTATTTTTATGGCCCTGGATATCTCAACGTCATCGTGGGTAACAACCTGACCCCATCAACAGGTTGAACTCGCCCGCGTATGAGATGTTCGAATCGACATCGACCAACGGCTTATGTTCGTATTTTCCTCGTGTTGTCGTGTCTGCTGACCAGCAGCGAGCCAGTCAGTGCCGTATGTTACGCAACCAAGCGTACTACGTAGTGCTTATCAAGGACACCTCGGCAGGCACACTTTTTGCCGCATTGGTCGTGTGTCCCATCTCCGCCTGTCTTTAGCCAACTATAGAATACCCCCTTAGTTTCGCTCAATCTCGATTGTTCGCTTGATATTTTATCCTACGGATTTTAGAGGCCGTTACCCCTCTCACATTTGTGAGATTCCAAATGATGAGTAGTTTTCGGTATGAATGTTTCACTCAGGCCTCGACCATTTCGCGAAATTAACCTGATTCGGGGGTGGATCGCTTTTGTGTCGTCGCCTTATTGTCAGCCAACGCCGCTCATGAAGCGCAGAACATGCGGGGGAACCTCCTGGCTCTCCTGACAATCCCTCCTGAGGATATTTTCACCAACAAGCCTATCCGAAATCCAGTTTTTTCCTCATCCGATTAGCTAGATGCGTCGGAATATCTGTACTCGTACATCAGTGCATCACTGATCAGGAAAATGTTGAAGGAATGATAATCCAATATAATCACCGATAATGGTGTATATCTACCCCCCTTCGGTGAATATCTAGCATTATGCTTGGTTTAATTTTTTTTCTGAATAGTAGTCGTACGCAGCGCGGACTATTATTCAATCATTGGATCCATTCATACATTGTCGTCACAACATCTGATGGTCGGGCTGGAGCTCAAACGTTTAATAATCACAGTAAGTTAAAGATCGAGATCCGGCAGTGGGTGTCTAATTCCAAACAACTCCGCGAACTTGCGCAGTCTTCATTTCACCACCAGCTTCAAATCCGGGATTGGCTCTCCCAGGGCGAAATGGGACATTATCTGGGATTAAATGGCGGCCGAAGGGGATACAGAGGGGGGACACAGAGATGTTCTCTCTCTTCGATGACCACTGGAATGACCGGCGATAAAGGGCTGGCATCCTTACCTAAAAGACTGATTCAGGCTAAATACAGTCAGCCAACACCATCACATTGATACACTCATGGATCATACATGGACGGCCACCATCAAGCTTATCCCATCAAAAAAATCGGCCCCCGCCCTTCCTCCCTCGGGTACTAGGCGTAGTCTATTCTATTCTTCCACGTGTAGCCGTCCTCATGTACTGATGGTATTCATGCGGCCAACGCCACGCGGGGGTAATCTTACAAGCGCAGGTGAAGCCTACCACTCTGATAATTGGGCCACTTGTTTAGGACAAGTGTACAGTTGGCACCTTTCATCGGCAATTCCCTCGGCGCATGTGTCTAACCCAAGTTGGGTCGTCCGCGGATCAAAAGGATCATGCCAGCTTACGAGGGCACTCATCTATGACAGCATTTCAGTTCTGAGATCCAGTAAATCAGAGATCAACTTTATTCTCCATACCCACCCGTCTCAAACGGATTCCCTACTACGGCCGCAGGATCACCAGCGGATCGAGATGAAGTCCTATTGTCACGGAGCATATCTCCAAAAAGATTGCCCAATGGCAGTACCTAGTGGAGAAGACCGATTTAACTGTCACGGCCGCAGGATCACCAGCGGATCGAGATGATGAAGTCCTATTGTCACGGAACATATCTCCAAAAGATTCCCTAATGGCAGTACCTGGAGAATACCGATTTAATCGCCGCAAACATCGCCATAACAGAGCCTCGAACCGGAGGGAAAAAAATGGGGTGATGGCGATGACCTAGTCCTTACTCGACTGGCTGCGCTATGTTCATACGCGCGAATTTTTAGGATAGACGAGTCGTGTCTGGACATCTTCCCATATTTGGAGTCTCTGAGACAAGCAACAGGTTTTTTTTTTTTTTACTTGGGCGTGATGGGGTTCCATGCGCAGCAGGCGGGACCAATGAGCGCATGACGGCGGTCAAAAAGTCTCCTGTGCCTTACGATGTGCGCTCAACGGCGGGTTCAGCCCTGGTCTAGCGTGCAAGTATGTTGCATGGGACCTGATGACACCTGTCCAGTCCAAGTGACTACCATCATGCGGCGAAGTGTCGGGCAGAAAACAAAGAAGAAAAGGGGTACCAACTCGGCCGAAAATCGAGCAAAGTGGTTCTGACGTGGGATAATAACTTCTCTACTGGTCTTTTGTCCGTCCATTTTTCCTGATTCCAGGGTATCGTGGAAAAATGAAGTATTCATCCCATGCGACACATGGCTTTGAGCTCTGCCTTCTTGTTATTACAACTCACCTATCTCCCGCTTTTTTTAACCGCTCGCTTGCACGGGGACACACACGAAAGAGATTACATAGTTGATGTGCTATCCGCACATGCATGCCCGACCGCCTTTCTCGAGAATACTCTGCCACACGTCCCGCACTGCCACTTCAGCAACCTCAGATGAATCTCCAACACGTGTCGGACGAGGCTACCCCGCAGCATCGGCGGGACGTGGCAGCCACGCCAGTGACAATAGACGTGGACTTTTTCGTTCCCGCGAACGTTATGGGCGTTGCGGAAATGGTCGCTAGCGAATTTACGGTCTTGGAAGAGGGGAGCACCGCAGATCAGAGGGGAGCTACCTGGGGAGACCCATTGACAGGCCAGGTCATGGCTGGGAGAAAAATAGGGGGCCGGATCCAGTAGTAATGGTGGTGGTGATGGAGTTAGTGGCGCGGGGCTGGCGACAGGAATAGCCGCGATATCTGGGATATCGGCTAGGAGCTGCGCCAGAAATTCGGTGCTGAAGAGAGATGGACATGTCAGTGGCTCGTCCACTGTCGAGGTACAACAGGCATGTGATAGCGTCAAGAACAATTACGTACAGAGGATCGGGTGTGTCTTCACGTTGATGAGCGTGGTCGCACATGCTGGACAGGGTTGGCCCAGGCACGTGGTTCGACGGCTGGTCGTGTCTCAGTTTGCCTCCACAGACTAGAGGGGGCGTAAGGGACGAAGGGGCGACTGCGAAGGGCTTTTTAAAGCACGCCTCCGCATAGTGGATCGGAGAGGCTCAGTGCGATTGACGCCCCTTTCAACGATTTAAAGTCAGCGATACGTCACGCAGCGCTGCGAGGTCCTCGTGCACTTGATACATCGATCAGATCCCCATTACCACACGAAAGAATAAAAACACGCCAACATGTGGAGCTGTTCATAAACAGGTTAGCACATCGAGAGTGTTTGATTCGACACATAGCCCACAGTAACGTGGCCTTGTAAAACGCACCGAATAGACGCGCTACGAAATACCTTGCCCAATCAGGGCTCATGATGTCCCGGCGATTTTTTAAAAACATCATTGGTGGGTTTGGTGGAGGTAATCAGGGTGGGTATCATGATTCCACAAGGTCATACACACCGCCCAGGAACTCAGAGCGGCTGTCATGGTCATCGACGCCGAACTGCACCCTTCAGGAAATCCTACCGTAAGTCACAACGTACGCGTTCGATGAGCGGGGTCGTGTGAATACGAAGAGGGTTGGTTCCGAGCTACGGGCGATCGTAGCAACGTCCTTCAGTTCGGTCCGACAATTGTGATGTGCACCTGTCAAAAGCCGAGGCACACCGCCAGAACATCCTCGATCCGTCCATGTCCACGTACGACACGCACGGCGTTCTGGGGTACTCGTGTCAGCGTACAAACAGGAGAGGGGGCCTGTGGAGCGAAAAACCCAGCGACGAGGTATTCATTTCCGTTCCGACGATACGTTACTCCGAAGACGAAAATGTGCATCCCCATTCGATTTCCCTCAGTCGGGCAATAACAGGCAATCAGCCGTAATAGCACTCCGCGTTCGTTAACTCTTCCAGGCAGAGGGCTGTTCAGGGGCGCTGCCAGTTCTCAAAACACCAGATCGCTGACGCTAGCCTGTTTGGGGACCGCCACTGTACACCCGCAGCGCGCACATCGGGGAAACCCGACGCCCATAGAGCCGCCAATCGTACGACGTGCGAGGCACTGTGTTAACGCCTATTGGAGCGCATGACGACAATACCATCTTTTCATCAGCTACACTCATTGTACCCCTCGTTCTGTCAGATTTGAATGAAGAGAAACATCGATGTACTGGTGTGGCCAAACGTAGCGATTTCAGGTGGCTGGGTGCCAGTGGCGGCATGTCCAGGGTCACTGAGGGAGTGACCCTAAAACGTCCAAACGCTTGAATGACGTTACGGATCGATATCATCCGATGGAGATAAGACGAAGACGGCCATCCGACTGGCAACTTAGAATAAGTGTTAAACAGAGGGACAGAGATAAGCTACCCGATTTTGCAACACTGGTTGGGCTACCACGATAGCTGCGGTTGGCATTGCCAAGCACTCATTCTAGCACAGCGTTTGGGGAAAAAAGAGTCAGTTGAATACGATGCAGGTATGGGGAGAGAGTGGCTTATTCATACTGCCATAACCCGGACGTCTTGTTCGTTTCCAAAACACGGAGCGCTGATCTCTTCACGTGAAGCATTTCCCCCCTCCGATTTTTTCGATCCTGCCCTTGAGAAGACCCAGGTGAAACGTTCCTCCGGACATGGAAGAACGGAACGTTAGAGGGATCGCATCGAAAGCGCTGGCGGGTATTTCGATCATACCCTCGAGTTGTGCGTAACGCGTTTCGTGAAGGATAGGAGAAGTACGCGCGCGCACGGGAATCTATATGATTGTGATTGTCGACAAATGAGGAAATATGGGTTCCAGTTGGACACTCCACGAGGTACCGTTTAGACTAAGTGATCACCGCCAAGGGTATGGGCTTTGGCCGAGGTACCTTTCGTGACTGCGGGCCGTATCGTATACGAAATGAAGTAGCAGCTGGATGTCACTTCAGAGTCTCAAGTCGGGCTGGAATGCACGACCCTGTAAGCCCATCGAACGACTCCCCAGCCTTCTTTGCGCAATCACATGGCATTGCTTGCACTATCTTAGCCGTCGCGGTGAACCTAGCTCCGAGTGAATTCGAACTGGCATCGAACGAAGATAAAATATTCACCGGGAACCTTGCTTCGACAACGTTCAGTATTGATGAGGGCGAGGTGGAATTCAAACTCCGATGATGATGACCTGCAAGCTGATCCAAGCAACGACTCTATGACGGTTCTCCGTCCCACGGAAGGAACAATAACTTGTAGATTTAACTAGACCTTACTTCATAGCTGAGATAAATTGCGCGACGGGAGTAACTTGAGCAGGAAGATGGCTTGCTCCGATGGCCTAACTGTCCTCAAGAATGTACCCGACAAGTTGGCGACATCCGCACCTACCATTCGTTCCCCTATCCATGCATCGAAGAGTAGTTCAAGGTTCGTATCCAAAAAGAGTATATTCAGAAGTCACAAGAGCGGGAATGAATTCTGGCATGGTCGACAATTAAGATTTTGGCCGGGTATCGAGCTTCGAATCCAGCGCGCGACCGCGAGGTGGCGCAAGATGACCTGAACGTTGTGGAGTGCCGGGAGGGTATAGCTGGAACCGATAGTCGGTGGAGCACGCTCTGGACTCGCTTGGGGTACGAGGAGTCTGCCATACTATGTACTACAGTTGATATGTTCATAATGCAAAAGCTAATGATACATAATTCCTATACTTCTGGTCGCCTAAGCCTAACGGCTTGCTCATGGTCCCACTCTTATGTATCATGAGCTTAACAACTGTCCTGAGATTGGCGGTCGCAAAGGTCAAATTACAACATGATCTGTAGGTACCGGGAATCTAATCGACATGGTCGGAAGTCGCCCAAGAGTGAGAAAAGCGAGAAAGCACGTTTGGGTTGCGGTGCGATCGACGGCACTTGATGTAAACCTGATGCCGCTGGGGTATCTTGGGCATCAGTGGCCAATAGAGTGTGCTCTGTACTCGCCTGGAAGACCTTTCAGGTTTTATTGTACTAGTCCTACCCCATGTCGGTATTAGAACGATGTGCGATCGCATTTAAAAGGTCACACTGCAGAATGGCTGCCATGGCACTGTGAATAGTAAAAACATTATAAATCAGCGTCACAGACACTGTTCCACCCAACATCAGCGTCCATGACGCTGAAGTCATGGACGCTACTATTTAGTGTCCATTGCTGGACATTGATTTTCGCTGTCAGTCAAGGGATAGCGATAATTTTTAATGTCGCGCAACCACTATACCTGTGCTGCTCCCTACAAACACGGACTTGAGATTTCCTTCTGGTCAGAGGATTGAACATGTAGCTATATACTATCTAGCACCTCCCAATATCGAGCGCTTGTGGTGTAACGGTTATTGCGCTGACTGGGTGCCGTTTTTGGTAACTGCCTCTGGTCGGGAGTTCGACTCTGAGTGGGGGGTGATGTACACAATTCTGATTATCCTTCTACCTTAGGGCCAAGGGAATGGAATATGACCTAAATCCAAATCATATGTAATATGTCAAATTGGCCTACTGGAATAATCAGGTATTGAGGATAGTTAGAAAAAGTGTAGCGATGTTGTCAAATGCTACCCATTGATGTCTTGGACTATAGATTTTTGCTGATGAAACACTATGGTTCAATGAAAAAGACACTAATTTTTAGTCAATCGAATGTCCACTTCAGCGTCACGTTGGACATTAATCTTTAGTGTCGGACACAAAATTGTAATGTCAAGGACATTACCTATCATTAAATCGGACACTGATTTATAATGTTTTTACTATTCACAGTGTCTGTGTGTACTCGGAATCTGATAGCCATGCCCAGAAGTCGTTCCAGAGTAAGAAAGAAGTGTAAGTTGTGAAACGCTGCAAATGCATCTCGGGTATCGATGTCCGATTATAGAGGATGCTCTGGACCCGGGAGATTCTCTGGATACAGATGAAGTTGGCTGCACTAGACGGCGTACAGCCGCAAACGGTCGGGTTGCAGCATGACCGTCACGCTCGGAAGTTGTTCCAGATGCACAAGTCCGGTACAATGTGAAATCCGGGGCCCTCGAGTCGCGGCGAAGTGGTGTTTGGGCATGGCAGTAGATGATCCAAAAGTCATGAAGCGCCGCGTAGGCCCATCTCTGGCACTGGTATCCAGTGGAGCATACTCTGGTCCCCGGGCTTGGGAGATAGCTACTAGTTCTCCTGAAGCGAGCCGGCGTACATTCGCCAGGGGTGAAATCGCAGCATGAGCGTCATGTTCCCGGGGTCTGATGGCCAATACTCAGAGATCGTCCCAGAGCGACAGGGCCTCGTTAGTAGGCGCTACGATCTGAATCGACGGGACCATGTGAGGCACGAGTCTCGGAGTCGAGCCTATAGTACCACTCGAATGAGGTGGCGTTTGGCCGAGCGTATTCTGGACTTTTGCGAGTCGAATTCGAGGGTCCAAGTGGTGTCTACGGTCAGTGTTACGGTACCACGACGTGGGTGTGCAAAGACATGCCCCAAACCGCGGCTGAGCTGAGCGCCGACGCGTGTGCCGCTCGGAATACTGTCCACGCCAACCTTGCTCGTCTCCCTCATGGCCACCGTCAAACTCGCCACCCTCGCCATCCGCGTAAAGTCCACCTCGTCCAGTACCTCTCTTTCACCCGCTAAACCTGACACACAGACCATCGCTAAACCCATCTCTGCCCAGCTCAGAAACCAGGCAAAGCAGTACGTGGCTCACATCCCGCGTCGTCACCGAGCAGCATAAATGACAGCGTACACCTACCCCACACCCTGCGTTTGATGTACACCACACCCCACATACACACACATGCGCACCCCAACAAAGACACGAAACCTTTCGCAACATCTGTGTCTCCCTCGCGCAAAAGATGCACACTGCCGAAATCTCGCTCCGGACCAACATCCTCGGTGAACCCGCACGTCACAACATCCGTCCCTTGTCCGAGACAAAGTATGTCCCCGCTTTCTCTCTTTCACGCACGCTCTCATTCACTCACGCACGCACACGACAGAGCGATCGAAAACGGCGCCAACACCCTCGCCGAATCGTTCCTCTTCCTCGTCGCAGCCCTCCTCATCCTTGGCGAATCTTACCGCACGTCCTCTAAACAATCCAGACGCCGCGACGACGTCGATGAGAAACTCGAGTCGCTCCTCAGCGCCGTCGAGAAACTCCAAGAGGGAATGGTCCAGGTCGAAGGCGCGGTGGAGCGGACGAGAGAGGAGGTCGATGGGGAGCAGAGGAGGAGGGAGGCGCTGGAGAGGGTCGTTCAGCGGTTGGTCGGAGTCGGTGCGAGGTTGGGTGGGGGACAGGGAAGTGTGTTGGATGGGTCGGTGTGGGATGGGACGCCGTTGAGCGCGCCGAGAGTGGAGATCACGCATCGCGACGATGAACGTCCGACTTCCTCTTCGGCGTAACTCGGCAGGTACGATTCGTCCTATGCACACTACATAATTAACTGCGAGACGTTGAACTATGCTACAGGAAGATGTGGAGTCCTTCGTGTTTACATTACAATACCTCTCACCGGGAAATGTGATCATTTACATGATCAAGCATTCCCCTGCGCACAATCGCTCTACCCATTCAGCCAACACCCTACCACGCCGCACACGATCTGGACTGCCAGCAGCCCTCCGTGTGACCCCGGCCCAATTAATCGCCCCGCCCACCCTGCTCACCTCGATCGTCACCTCCTTTTCGCCACTCATAGGCACCGCGTAAAACCACCTTAGCATCTGCTCACCCTCGTCCATTTCCACCCGCCCCTCTGACACCTTGACCTCCACCGCATACCCCTCCGTTTCGAACCTCTCCCCCTTGCCAGATCTCGACGCCGTCCAAGGCAACGTGTCCGTCGACCCACTCCCACTCTCGGACTCCCCATCCCCATCCTCGCGCTCCCGAACGGCGATGGACCGCTCGATGCACCCCTCCGATGCGAAATGCACCAACGGGATGAATATCTCCGTCGAGAGCTCGCACTCATCCTTCCCCTTCCCCTTGTCCTCGTCCAAACCTAAACCTTCCCCTGCTCCCTCACCCTCGCCCTCCGTCTCTACCTCTGTCACCATCTGTGGCGCATCCACCGGCGTAACACGAACCTTGGCCTTCAGCGTCGCCTTGCCAATGTCAAATTGAATGTCAAGAGGTGTCCCGACAACCCTGACAGGATATGGTCGACAAAACGCGCGTACCGCACGTGCACCGTCGCGCAAAAATGCCAGCAGTTCGTGCAACGGCATCCGCTTGGCAGTATACGCCAACCGCGCGGTCGCATACGGCGACGATGGCACAGGCAACGTCACCACCGACGTTCTCGACGTCCGTGCCGACGCCAACGACCCAGTTACTTCGGGATGAAGCTGACGACCTGCACCCTCCCTCTCGCTCTCCCGCACGTCGTCCTCGCTCCAGAGGCTTAAATCTTCATTGTTCCATCCATCCCCCCACATATGGCTGTTATCCGGGCAATACGTCCACACCGTATAGTTCAACACGTTCGGGCCATCCGTCGCATTCAAACTTGCGTCCAGCGCGCGCTCCTGCGTCGAATAATCCCCGTACCCTTTCCGCGTCGGGTCGTACGCCTTCTTGTCGTCCATATCCATCGGTGTCCCAATCTCCCCAATTATTGTCGGGTACCGGCGCGGCCCGGATGCGTCCACACCCAGCTGAACCCCGTCCGATTTGAGTATTCCGAGTTGACTCTGTATGCTTGCGCGGATCGCCCGCTCGCCAAACTTGGCGGCGAAAACCGGACTGCTGTACTTGCCCCGGATGATGCCGAGCGCGTCCGCGTTGAAGATGTGCCAGCTCCGTGTGACGAGCGTGAGACCGTCGTAATAGTGTGTCGAGTGGCAGCCACGTCCTTGGAGCAATGATTCCGGAATCGCTGGGGGGATGGCAAAGACAGGAGCTTGGACGAACGCGATGGCACTTGGGTGGGCGGCGCGGATACGCGTGACGTAGTCAGTGAGGTGGGGCAAAAAGAACTCTCCGAGAAAGTTTACTGGCACAGGGTCGGCAACGCCAGACGGAGAGGAAGGTTGATAACGGAAATAATCGGGTCGTAATAGAGAACCGGAAAGGGGATCCCATACGCCATGGAGAGCCCATACACACGTCCCTAGCGTCCATTCGCTCGATCGCTTCCAGCCCCACTTGGGATGCACGCTGTTTGGCTCTGTACTGGGATCCGCCCATATGCGAACGCCCTTTGGATCGACGGTGACAGACCCGCTGCGTCGTGATCCAAACGAACCAAACGTATAATTGTCCAATACCTGCGCGGCCCCCATCCCAAGCTTCAGCGACTGCAGCGGAGTGGGCATAGTGCCCTTCTTCAGCACCGAGCTTTGCTTGGTCGGATACACATTTAGATCCTCGTACCCAATGAACCCTTCCGAGGGTTCGTTGATGTTATCCCAGCCAATGACAACGTCGTCCAATAACCCTCCCGCATTGCGAATCCGATCTGCGAGCACGCCAAAGGCTTGTATGAAATGGGACTGGAGGTAATCTTGAATGTTGACCCCATCGAGGACGCATTTCGGGGCAAAGGTTTTGCCACCAAAAAAGAGGGCAAAGAGCGTTTGGCAGGCGAGGTGACTGTAGTTGGTGGACCAGATCATGGCGGGGAGGGCGGCGGGGTCTGGAGTGCCAGAAGAAGGGGACGTGTATTCGCAGTGTATGATCGCGGCTTGGGTCGCGGTGAAGGTCTCTGGGTCGATGCCGCATGCTGGGAGCGTCCAGTAGGGGGCACCAGAACCGCCCGAAAAGCGTGACCACTATAAACGAGTGAGGAGGGGTAGACGAGAAAAGGGGGACGCGTACGTTGTCCTGATGCGGGTCCAAATAAACCTTGAACCCATATTCTTTACATTTATAGAGAACGCGAATAGTATAATCCATAAATTCATAATCATAACGTCCGCTAAAACCACACAACAAACGTTTGAGCACGCGTCGTGACCAACGTAAACGTGTACAGCCAGGGAAACGATGAAAGAGTAAAAATAACAGGGTACTCACGGTCCCTCGTGTTCGAGCGCTTCCCAAGTAATGGGATACCGAAGCACGTTAAATCCCCAACCTTTAAGGCGGCTTAAATGCGCGTCTGCGGAACCATCGTCGAGATTCAAAGGGCGACCGAGGAAGCTCTGACCCCCGGCCTGTGCTGACGACCAGAAGCCGTCGAGAACGTGAGATTGCTGGCCGACGGGCGCTTTGGAGGACCCAGAAAGGTTGACACCGCGCAATAACAGCGTGCGGCCGGTCGCGTCGACGAACTGGCCGTCGAGCGTGTATAAATAATCCTTGGTAGACTGGCCCGTCGTCGGGCAGGTTTTAGGTACCTGTGGCATGTCCAGGTCGACGTGGTGGTGGAGAGATAGGCGAGAAACGGGGAACGGGTATTAAATAGGGCGTGAAGTCGTACCACTTGCACTGCCCGAAATGGGACGGTCACGCGTCGCGGCAGTGCTCGGGTGCAGTGCTGGCAGAGGGATTAATGAAACACGCGCCCTCGCAGCATTCGCATGATATAAGTCGTAATGAACGGTGCTACCATACAGTGACTTTCCTCTGCCATTCGGAACCGGGGACACGGCTCAGTTGTTCAGAACCGTCGGTATACCGGCAAGCTTCATCTTGACACCAATCTCAAACAAATAATCCAGGCACTAATGATCGAAAAGAAGCAGAAGATGAGTTCCTAGCGGTTTCATAGATCAAGCACGACACACTCGCCTCGGTCTGCGTCTTCGCCTTTTGCCAATCGTCCCCTGCCAAATGGGCGGATTAGAGATCCCATACCTCGCATTGCGACACTGGAACCTACCCCACACGTAGATCCCATGCCGCCTTACCAGGATGGCCGCAGCATCCGGGTGCTTATCCATCGCCGCCGCCATACTATCCGTCAGATCTTCCTCGAACGGGGTATTGGGAATGATCGGGACGCGGAGGGTATCCAAGTATGACATGGCGGGACCGTTTCCCCCGATTCGAACTCCCTTGATCATCTGCCCAACACGAATCAGCCAGGGGAAGATAATACGCCTCAGACGCCCATACCTCCTATATCAGACAAACCCACGTTGAGCAGTGATCAGCAATCGTGATAACCGACACCCCGAAAGAAGAAAAGAAAAAATCCTTACCTGGTGCGAAATCTCGAAGACGTCACCCTCCCATAACAACGTCGCCATCACCGCATTCTGTGAATGCGTGTGGATGCAGCTCCCCGCATTCCGCTTATCGAACGCGTTCCAAAATAACGGCGTACAGGCCGATTCTTTGAGATTCAGTGTTGGACGACGGAGAAAGACGCGATCGGTATGTGGGGAGGACTTGGCTTGGGGGTAGGGTAGGACGAACATGTGTATCGGTTCGATGCGTTCTTTCTGAACGCCCGACGGGGCGATGTAGACTTTGTCTCTGAGTCATACAGATCAGTGGAGACGGACGGAAAACGTGACGATTGGAGCACACCCAACACGGATACAGATGCCGCCTCCCGTCCCAGTAACCCACCCAAGTCTATAGAACCCAGCGCAGAGTTCTGGGATGAGGTTTGCGGGCTATCCCACCAACCTATATCAGCGGGATCGCCAACTACAAGTGCGAGAACGTACGTGCAGGGGATCGGTCGAGATAACGAGTGCATCGGCGTCGTCGCTGGACATGTTTGAGGAAGGAGATTTGGAGGGGTCCATTCCCTGGTATGACCAGGTCAACCCCTCAGGAGAGAATAGCCCCTGACAAACACAGCCACGTCGTAGATGAACCCTCATGGAACAACGCATCACAGGGTGCAACGTTTGAACAAAATGACGATCTTTGAGAACCATTAATACATGCATGCTTGACCTGTCCGCAGTCGGACCCTTCGCGTTCATATTGACCATAGTATGACGGGTAAAAATCATATTAGCTTATCCAACGTACACGACCCATGTTTGAATTTGATCTCTGATCTCCAGATCAATGCACTGCCGCGTTGAAGTGACCGAGGGAAATGACTCGTACAAACAGCCCACCATCAAGGTACGTGCCCACACGTGGGCGGGGATATCATAGAATACCTCTCCAATAGTTTGGCTTGACAAACGGCATTGGCATCACGACCGCTTTACGCAATTTATTCCGGATGTCGACCCCGACTTCCGTACCCTTTTTGTGCCAGCCCGATGCCACGTACGCCATGGCGATGTTTTTTCCCAGCGTCGGTGATGGGATGCCCGATGTCACCGTCCCTAAGGGAGAAAAAAAGGAATGCGCATGAGACACAATGGAAAACTGCGCAAAGATGAAACCACGAACCGATGTTCTCCGTCTTTGACGGCGCATACACCTGTGCACCCTCTGCGCCCCGAAAAAACGCAATTAACACACCCGTCGTCGGGTAAGAGATGAAGAAAACTGACGTCTGGCGGGA
>JBBPSY010000177.1:0-19249 GCA_038093855.1 Rugiboletus extremiorientalis
GGTCCGTGCTAGATATCCTGTACTATAAATACCCCTGCAGGACAGCTGGAATCCCCAGCTAGTTCTACGCAATCTACCTGCGATTACTGGTGTCTCTTCGCTTCCCCTCTCAGAGACTGGGACTCTCTTGAGCTCCCCTAGTTCTACTTCGCCTTGGTTATGCTCGTATCACGTCCTCTTCATTGAGGGTCGTTGTTACTTGCATGAGACTCCAGTGCTCGCACTGCGACAGTCGCCTTGCGTCGTAACAAGACACTTCTTCCTGTTCATCAGGACTCATAGGGTATAGTTTTCCTTTTCGAGGTTTGAAGTCTGGCTTGAGATCTATGGCATGATCCCATGGTTTACAAACCAGCATTCTTTCTGATGTATTCCTTTTCAAGACCTCAATAAAGTTATGGTATTGTTTTGGAACTAACTCCTCAGGAGTTTTATTCACTGGTCCTTTTGGTTCAAGTGCCTTAATAATACAATAGGTGGTGGGAGCATTCCTGATTTCATCATCATCTAGACTTCTCAGGATTGCAGCTTGATCGCTTAGGAGAAAGCAGGAGCATGGGCATTGTGTAAGTCGGACATTTCCGGTCTGCCAGTCTATTTCAGGATTGTGTTTGGCAAGCCAGGTATATCCGAGGATCAAGGTGTTTTTGCCGAGATCCGTAACTTCTGCTTCTATCCTTTTCCTGTGTCCTTGGAACTCTAAAATAAGCTCTGCAACGTGTGTGATATTGCCAGTGCTATTCTTGGTTCCATCAACGTTGTAAACAGGGATCAGATTTGGAAGTGGCTTGGTTTTTATCTTATCAACTGAAGCCCATCGTGTATCAATAAAGATGCCATTAGCCCCTGAGTCCAGAAGCACTTGGGTTGCCACCATTTCGTGCTTTGTCATGGAGTTAGCAACTTTGATCTCCAGACAGATTTCTCGTTTTGGGCAAAGAGATCACACTTTGATTTTATCTGGGTTTTCTATAGATAAAGATGATGTAGTGGTGGAATATTTTTTTGTTTTTATTTTGACTGAATTAAGCCTGCATTCCCATGCAGCAAGCTTCTTGGTAGAAGACCTGGTCTCAGTTTGAGAAGAGGAATTGTCTGTATCGTAATTTAATGTCCTATTTTGGGAGTCAAAGATCTCATCATCTTCTTCTCCATAAGCCACGTCGAGATTACAGAAATGATTATAGAAATTGTTCAAATCAGGTCCGTTTGCCTCGTGATCACCTGGTTTGATCACTTGGCTTGGCCTTTTCCCTTCATCTCAGTTTCATGGAGATTGAAGAAGTATGCCTTCATCTCCTCGTAACTCATTCCTCATACGACATTATCAGGTCCAGGATCTCGTCCCTTTCCCTTTCTTCCCTTTGGCGGTTGAGGAGGGCTATCCTCCTCTGATTCCAACATATTCCCTGATTGAGCAGCACGGACCTGTTTAAACTTTGAACAGTGCTTAGAATGCCCTCCCCCAAGGAAGTGACACTCGGAGCACTGCTTCTTTGGCTTTTTACATTCTTTAGCCGTATGAGGTCCCTGGCAGTTGAAACACTTTAGGGGTTTATGTACTGCGTCAATGTTCATAGCATCATCGCGGGGGGCAGAGGGTCCTTGTCGGGAAGATCTGGTCCAGATCTGTCCATCAGAGTTTTGTAAGTTGAATGCTTCCAGAGCATTCCCGGCTGTGGTAATATTGTCCATGTAAGCAAGGACTGTATTTTCTTGATCTCCCTGTTGTTACGACACAAGGCGACTGTCGCAGTGCGAGCACTGGAGTCTCATGCAAGTAACAATGAACCTCAATGAAGAGGTTGTGCTACGAGCATAACCTAGACGAAGTAGAACCAGGGGAGCTCAGGAGAGTCCCAGTCTCTGAGAGGGGAGCAAAGAGACACCAGTAATCGCAGGTAGATTGCGTAGAACTAGCTGGGGATTCCAGCAGTTCTGCAGGGGTATTTATACTACAGGATATGTAGCACAGACCACTGGTGTACATATGACAAGTATAGTAAGAGGAGGTGTATTCCCTAATGGAGTGCACCGGAATAGGAAAGAGAGAGAGAATGAGGCGCACGACCAGAAGGAGTGCACTCGGAATGGAAAGGTAAAACATATAAAGTATAAAGGCCTGGATGAGCTCCGAGGAGTTCCATGGAAGTCCGAGGAGGTCGCCAGGAAAGGAAAGGGCCTCGTTCCACAACTGAAGTGGTTGATGAGTCGAGACAAGAAGAGGGCAAGCACACGGTGCGAGCCCAGGTGGTAAGATGACATTGTATCCAATATTGGCAATGCTGAATGTGGAAGGGATTTGCCTGATAGGATAGGCTATCAGGGAATGGAAGCATCTCAGGATGATGCGAATGCGGGGTTGTGGAAGCCTGATGGTGTGAGCGAGGACAGGGTCCGAGCGAGTGGAACAGAGTCTGAGATGACTCGAGGACATCCGATCAGGAAGGTGACTGTTACAGTTGAACGTCCCACCTCCCGCATGAGGTTATCTTTTTCCCCTTTTTCCTTTACTCCTGTTACCTACTTCGAAGACGACTGGCTGATCTTCCCAGATGTAGCCGTAGTAGACACACCGGAACTTCCCTAGATCATGCTAAACCCCTTTTTCCTTCTAATCTTCTCTTTTCAGAAACCCGCAGACTTCTTTCCCTTATCCGCGGATTTCCTTCTCCTACCTGCGGAATTCCTTTTCACACCTGTGGATCTCCTATCCTAGAAATCCGCAAACTCCGTTTCCCCTTTTGGAAACCCGTGGACTCTGAAGCCTGCCTCTTACAACAGGCTTCCTCTAAACCCTTCGACCTTACCCTTTGCCCCATTTCCTGACCCAGGGCCTAGGGCTGTATTACTAGATAAATAGCTAGGGACTTCCTTGTATTCCCCAGCTTATTCTACGCAGTCTCGGTTTACTGTGTGTCATCACTAAGCTCGCAAAGCATTGTTCCTCGCTTTGCTCCTCACCCTCGAACCATAAACCTTTGGGACTTCAAGGGGTAACTTGTTCCCTAGCCCATCGCCAACATCTCATAAATCCACACAAGTGGGTCTAACCTCGACACACCTGTTGCGGGTCTTCTCCGCCATTCGCCACCTCGATCCCTAATTCCCTTATTCCCTTATTCCCTCGCAGCTGTTCTATGTGAAGCTGACCGCTCGTCTTGAGTGTCACTTAGCTCGACGGCCCGCAGTCAAGCCCACGCATAACAGCGACGGCGGATCACGAGAAGTGCCGAGTGATGCCTATTCGGGAAAGCTGGTATGTGTCGCAGACGCGGGACAAAGGGAGACCTAAAGTGACAGTGGTGGGCACGAGCCCGAGGACGCCGTGGACGAGGGCGAGCAGTCTAGAACATAGGGACACGCTTAGATAAGCATGTGGCACTGACGGGGTGTTACCAGAGGTTGGATAGTGCTCAGCCTATATGGCATTAGGTAAGCGGTGGTGCTGATAGGGGTTATCTGGTGGCAAGCGAGTGCTAAGGAGCACGAGCAATGTTTCATACGAAGTATAACCTTCTAGGCCTAACAGTAGGCGTAGCAAGGTGGTCCTAGGTGTTGGTCTATACGTGGTGTCCCATGTACGAGGGAGAGGCAGAGGAGGAGTGAAGGGAAGACAAGTGACGACGTCGACAAGGAAAGCTATCTGAAAGAAGAAAAAAGGTATGGGGGTTCCCATTATTGTAACACCTGTTGGAAAATTAATTTGATGATATCTTCTTGCATATTTTTTTTGAGAAGGTGGGTGCCCATGAAGTCATTACACCTGCTTCGATCGTAGATCATTTTCCATCTTGAGAGAAATTCCAAGGTCCGTTCCTGTGGACCTTGCTTGCACTTGTGTCATATCCATGATCTCCGTTGGTCAAGCGACCATCTCCGGTCGTTCCCTTTACATCTCCGGTGCGCAACCATCATCTCCGTACTCGGTTCTATAACCAGTATCCGGAGTTGCATACTTCCCTACCAGACTTCCGTATGATGTCACCCTTCATTCCCCTTGACGTTCTGTTTCATGTTCTCGTACCTAACCATGTGTCTCCTGTCACCCTCCATATGTCTCCTGTCATCCTCCATATGCTCCTGTCATACTTCCTCATCATTTGTTTCACTTCGTAGTTACCATCTGTCATTTGCTACGTACCCTCTTCCGATCTCAGTCCTGGTACGTAGTATAAGTACTGCGCCCTCCGTCTGTAGACCTCAGTTTGTAAATCAACTAAGTCACCCCTTCTTGCCCAAGTTCCTTTCCGACCTCCCTTTACCCTCCTCCATACTACCTCCCAAATACGAGGACACAAGGTTCAGCAAGGGCGCGACACATAAGTCCTGCGCCAACGTCCTTATCTGTTGAGTACCCTTGACCTCCTTATCCTCCGTCGGACCTCTGCCCAACTTCGTACTGACACCCTGGAACTCCGTCGGACTTGTACCCGGAGGGAACGGACTTGACAACTTGAGGAGTTGATTCAAGTATATTGTTACAATCGGACGGGCTTACCAGGGGTAGCCCTACTTTTTCCAACCTTTGGACAACACTGCGCAGTCCATCAACGAACTGTGCCCAGACCCGGAGCCTGGACGCTCCCATAGTGGGATGACTCCTGATGAGTCATCTATCTTATTACTGAACCCTTCGCCCCATACTTCTGACCTTCCTGGGCTTAGGGTTACCATTCTATTCTTAGGACCTTTCCCTCTCTGGAAACCCCACAGGTTTCAGTGCATGACTCCACAAGAGTCATGCTTCCTTCTACCCTCGACCCAGTTGGGCCCAGGGTTGTATACCTATTTAGTCACGCCCTCTACCCCGCTTCTTATCTTCTCGGGCATAGGGCTAGGGCTTAGGGTTGTAAGCCAAGTAGTATATAAGCTCAAGATACCGACCTGTATTCTTTAGCTTATTCTACACAATCTCAGCCTATTGCTAGAACGTTGTCACTCCAAAGGCTTGTCCCAGCCTTTGTCTCTCCTCTCTCTTGCTGTTAGGGGAAACTCCTTTCTCCCCACACACAGCCACCCTGACGAGTGTGTTCCTATGGATGTCTATCCGGTGGACCTTGTCCCCCCTCGTCCCTGACAACGGGTGTGTTCCTATGGACATCGTGTCTGGTGGATCCCGTTCCTCAAGAGTCTTCTTGTCTGTTCCCGCGTCCTCTAGTCAGCGAGAACCGCTCCTATTGTCAAGGCCTCCTTCATTGGCCCTCTCTCGCTTCTCTCTAATGGTCTCATACTCCTTTGATCGTACGCTCCTCGCTTTGTCTTGTGGTCCATGCCCACCACAGTATACGCGTAACATATTCCCCCTTGAGCTCCCACTGCCCTATTGTCCGGTCGTCCTCTTAGCTGAGCCAACGGCGCTGGCAGTATGCTCTCGCGTAACAAAAGAATAAGCTGACCTACATCGCCTACTGTTCAAGTAGTAGCGATACCCCATCGTACCACGATCGGTCCGCCAACGTGATGTGTTGGACGGACGACCTTAGAGAAGCAATGTTTCTGGAGAAGACAGAAGACAGCAAGAGCGCCCTTACTTGGCGCAGCAAAGGAAGCAGCGAGGCTTATGTGGAACCTGATGTTTCGTGTCATCAGGGCCTTTGCTCTCTCCTGGCGGACTGGAGGTGCCAGCCCTCCTCTCCTTACCAAACCAAGTGTATCCTCTCCTGCGAGCGAATCCGGAAAGACCAGTGAACTCCCTCGACTTTACCGTCTCATGGATCTCGTAGGACCTTGGATTTTACCATATCCCATCCCCAGCAAGGATGTTTGGATTTCAGTACCCTAGCGGAGACCGTAACCAACCAACCACCTCCCAGGTTGTACACACCGACCAAGCGAGTCCCATCACTCGAGGAAAGCACATGTTAAGTGCAGTAATGTTTAAATCATGACACAGGGATACGAAGTCTAGCCGAAGAACACAATGCCGGCACAAGACTCTCCTTCGCCCACTAACGCCTTCTCACTATGGCCGCTAGGCAAGGAATTGACGACTATCTGGACCTTGGAATTGGTAGTAGGTGTATAGCACAGAAGAATACCCGCACGAGCGACGAAGAACCCTGTAGTAGGAAAGAATGCCGTAGAGGAAACCCCTCGAACCTCATCGAATGGAGAACCACTATAGCTCTGATGGTCTCTCTAGTCTATGGCCGACCACCCGAGTTAGACTACCCTGGACGATATCAAGAGTCGTTTCCTAACCAGGATGTATGACAGGAATGCTGCCGCTCCCCTTCCCCTTTTGATGGCCTTTGGCCAGTATTCTGATTCTGCAGACTACCATACCCCAGATAAGATGGACTCTACCGCACCCATCTCCCCTGATCCCACCAATGGCCCTTCCTATAGGTAGAGGAAGTGTGCCGTGTCTTGAGGAAGCACTGGATGCTGTAACCGCACAGCGTCAGAAGGGTAACGTGAACCTTCCAGGAAGGACCCAAGCGAACGGTTTTCGCTCCTTCCCATGATAACCCCCGTAACCTCGTCTAACCAGACTCACCTCCGCGGAACCGAGGATTCGAGATGACGAATGGTGATCCCTACTCCCGTGCCCGAGTAGCGGAATGAGAAGTATATTCCGGATGACCGAGGCGCTAAAAGGATTCCCTTGACCCTCGTGTATGTGCAAAACTATGAAACTCCCGACAACCTAGGAGAAGAAGAGACCCCTAGCTCCTGGATAGGACATCAATGAACACCCCTCAAGATCTTGTCTTTACAGCTGCTGCTTAGAGGAAGAACCCCGATCACCCATTACAGAGGCGAGTTGCAACGTCTCCACCTCCCTTCCATAAATTCTCGAAGCCACCTTGGACTTACATGTGTCCTCGATGGTGGGAGAATAAAGTGTTGCCGATACGACTGCTGTCACCAACACAGCAGTATTCCAGGATTGGATTTTGTCTAGGACGCCCGACAGAACACAATGCTGAAACTCTACTCCACCCTCAAAAAGTCCTGGCAGAGACAAAATGGACCTGGCTATCAATAGTCCCAGTGGACTGTTCCTCCTTCCCTCGAAGCGACTGTCACCCCAGAAAGACAGATATCTGACGTGCTCACACAAGCACACTACTGAACTTGGAAACCCCTGATGGAAGCTCGTAGACTCCTTCCAATTTTAGAAATCAGGCCAAGATTCACAAAGAAAAGAAGATTTCGGTTTACAGGAGCTGTTCACCCGGAAGAACCACCACCTTAACCACAAGATGCAGCCAATCGCTGCCCGAACATGCCATATGTTGCATACGGATAGCGAGATCACCATCCCTTCCCCGTCCTCCCCTTCTATTGGCTGTAGTAGCAATGAAGGACTATGAGGTGTATGAACCAACCACCGACCTGCAAGGACCATCATGAGGTACTCCCGCGATAAAAGGACTCATGATCTAACCGAACCGATCTTGAACGATCTAACAAGGGGTTCACAACAAGATCGTGACTATCGCCCGTATTAACCTCCCTCTTACTCACCCGTCCCTCGCACCCTGTGCCCTACCGACCTTCCTGGGCAATCTCCTCCCCAAGTGGGGTAACCCGTTCCCACTCCACTGATGGTTCAATGCTCTCCCCGACTTAAGAACAGCGGATTCCTTCGAAGGGTAACCCGTTCCTTCAATCCGCTGTCCCACCTCGTCCTGAAGGATGGCCACTACCGATCTCCTATTCCACCCCTCACCTTTAGCACTCGCTAGTGTTTGAAGGGTAACTTGGACCTTCAACCTCGCTTCTCGTGCTCCGCTAGTCTCCCACTGTTTGGGCAGACCATACCGTTTCCCCTGCTCGACTTTTGAGAAGTCAATATGAGCACCTGTGCCTAGAATCGGAAGATAGCTGAGGCCTTCCACCATTCATAACTTTCCCGATTCTGCAACTCCCTAAGACGACGAGTCTATCCTATGGATCTATTATCCCCCTGCATGTCTAACCGGACGAAGACCACCCTGACATTTGAAGAAGTTGACAAGAGTTTTCGATTACCAAGGAGACATTTAATTGCCAACCAGTACACTCTCCCTATCAACTCTTACCCATCTTTGTTACTGACATTTGACTTTACCAACCGTTCCATGGATACTTATGCAGAGGAAAACCGAACCCCGAATGCGTTGCTTTCGAAGAATCATGCCGATAGCACCAGGACGCATGCGATCTAGTTCGCCACCCCATTTGTACAGCGCCATTGCCTTTTGGATGCTGTTTTGTCATTCTTTACAGAGGAACTCTCGGAAGGGTAACACTTAGGACCTTCCTCCTCACCACTGTTGGAACTCCTGCGAGGCCAAGACTGAGCTCTTTACTACTTGCCTGCTGGATGTTCATCCCACCACCGTCAGCATATGCGTATGCTATCTCTGCCTTTGACAGGCATCTGTCTTTGTCATCCTCAGGACCCTCTCGCCCCTGAGGATCTCATCCCTTACAGCTGGATCTTGACCAGCTGACAACCCGTCCCATGCTCAAAGAGCATGTCGGACACCAATGCACCCTATTCCAGACGTGTTGCCTGGAACCACGCTTGTGATCGCCACGAGATCACAGACCTCACCCCCTGACTTGATCGGGTGGTCCCCTCCTACGAAAAGCCACTGGACCCCGGACAGTAACCCCTTTCTGTATGCTAGCGAGCATTCTCTCGATCAGAAAGGATTCCCAGAACCGTTTTCATCATCCTGATGGAGCCCAACCTTCCTACTCCCTCTGACTTCCTTACCTCCCCTTGACACCGCCCGCTCCTGGATTACGGTTACTAGACTGTCATGGTCGTGGTCGACCACAACCCTACTGAGGGGGTGATTCACTCTTTTTCACTCGTTTTTAATAGACTTCTGCCCTCCCGGTGCTGCAGAAGGTACCTTTTTGAGGGGTAACTTGTTCCCTTGTCTGTTTACTTTGACTCTCGCTACTCGACGACGCAAGGGCCACACTAGGGGTAACTTGATCCCTTGCCTCGAAACCAACTTCCCGCTTGATGGATGCCCCATTCCCTCAAGCACCTCTTCCACCCGACCCCGAAAACCTGATGCCGAGGACGGATATATTGATCCCAAGGCTGATGAACCCACCATTTAGGTGTTCCCTGAGGCCAGCGTCCTGCCTCACCCACAAGTGCTCGAGCACCACCTCTTTTGCGCTCCACCCTATTGACTGGAGCCTGTGCCCCGCTCCATCCTGTGTTCAAGAGTCACCTATACTCTCTGTCGGAACCCTGCCATTCCGCCCCCTTGCCCTACTGTCCATAAGGACAGTGTTGTGACCCATCGTACTAGGGATAGAACCTAGTGACAGATAGGCAACATCAATAAGACGTCGCCGGAAAGATAGATAAAATGATTGGATGAGTCTAGTAGCTTGGTTACTCTGGGGAGAATAACAAGAGGACTAAGCTAGGGAGCTTAGGCTGTCTTGTGCTAGCATTATATACTACAATGCCCATAGGCAATACAAATAGTATGCTACACAAGTAAATACCTAAATATGGGAATGCCCAGTGACCTACGTGGTCCTAGGGCATGACGTCATGTGTAAATATGCTATCTATGGTGCGTACACCATGAGTCGTTAATATCCGTGACGTGAGAACGCCGTCCCTTGGGAATGTCACCCGTGGGTACATTAGTGGCGTCTCCACCTCCTATATCGTAATGATCGTGTCAGATCTGATCTAGATGTGGATCTATTAAGATACCATCTCATCTGATCAAGATCTTTAATGTCCATGTATCTTAGATATGTATGTAATACTACAGTAATGGTTCATATAGGCCTCGTTGGCCGTTGTATGCTATGCTACATGGTAAATGCTTATATATTATGTAATATGAGAGCTCCCACGGTCACGTGCCGTCTCTAAGGGATTCTCTTAGGAATACGTCGTAAAGTATAGGCGGCTACCGTCATAGTCCGTATCTGTACTGATAATCGTCAGGCAATGCCTTTGCATGCGACTATCTTTCGTGATATGTCCTTGATTACTAAGTGTTACAATATCAAATCGCAACAGACAGACCTGATCGACTGCTGGAACACCTTTGGTTCCGTGTTCACTCATTTTCCCCACCTTTGACCTTGGTCATCGAGAAAGCCATCGCGTGTGTTACGACGCACATGGTATCTCAGTGGCAAGCCAAAGAGATAGCTGTCGTCGGGACTTCACCGGACAACGTAGATGTGGAGTCTATGGCCCTAAGTCCAGAACTCTGCAAGCAGGTCTCAGGGCGACCTTTAGACCACAAGGAGTGAAGCGAAGTCTTGAGTTGTCGAAGACTGAGGGAGCTCCTTGGATGCCAGTAGATACACGTGGATTGCATAGAACTAGCTGGGGTTTCCAGCTGGTTCCACCAGGGTTTATATAGTGTACAGGGGTGGCTGTATACTAGCATGGACCAAGCGTATGTATCTGCTGGAAGAGGGAAGGGTCGGATGTATCCCAAAGGGATGCATCCGAAAAGGAAAGGGAGCACTTCCTCAATGGTGAGGTTGAGTGCGAACCGCCAAAAGGGGCATGCAAGCATGCTGAAAGAAGTGGGTGCGAGGTAGCAATGAGGCTACCATGCGCAAGGTGATGTAAATGGAAAGGCCGAGGTTCCCTAGGAGCCGAGGGGCCGAGGGAACCAAGGTGGGACAAAGGGCGACACCACATCGAGTGGTGGCGCAGAAAGGAAAGCATAAGTAAACAAGAGTAAAGAGGAGTAAACCCACTGGTACTGAGGTAAGCGGTAAAAAGATAGCTAACTCCTGGGGTTAGGAGTTTGCTAGAGGTAATCGTAAGATAAGTATGGTTAAGTATCGTACCAGTGAGCGAGGAAAGAAGAAAATGGGCTGGGGGACCACTCTACCGTAACAGCGTGCTGCTGTGCGCCGCGACCTAATACCCTTGACCCTGCACCCCCGAAAAGCAATGCTCAGAACTAGTGGAGTTCCCTGCATGTGCTGCACCCTGTAGCCTAGAACAAGAGATAGAAGGGCCTCTCATCGACTCCAAGAACTGGAAGATAACTCTGGACTTCCACCCCAACCGAGGAATGCTCTGGGAAGTAACTTGACGTTTTAACTTCCACCGCAATCCCATCGACGCCATGTCATGGCACCACTCGGCTGCTATTCAGAGCAGCACCCCATACGAGGAGAGGTAACCTTGACTCTCCACTCCCCTGTTGCTATGCGAGAAGCAACACCCCCTTTTTTGTCGTCACTGTCTGTATAGACAACATTGCCAGGGAATCACCTATATTCCTTGATGATTTCATTTGTGTAGAGTATTGCAAGGACCAGCCATGCTGGGTAACTTGGGTCAGCTGACTTCTCCTGCCTTACTCTGACCACTCCCCACGCCGTCCACTACTCCGGACACCCACGACTGCACAAGACTAGGAAGCGACCGTGTCGACTTCCCATGACCTCTTGCTTGCACCACCACCCCGTCAGGTCTTGTTGGCTTGAAGAGTTTCACTTTGCAGATAACCAAGGACTGCAAGTCTCTTACGCCCCTCGACTCCCTCACCAAATCTTTTGGCCGACGAAGAATAGAGTTCTTGCCAGACCCCCGCAAGACCTTCTATAAATCTTCCAGCCTCCAACCCGCCCGGCCTCGCGCCATAGATGGGAGTTTCTTAGACTCCTCCCACACTGCCACAAAAGTGACAAAACGGTCACACCACCCACCGTCTAGGATGAAACCGCCGCTGAGGAACCCCCTTGCTTCTGCATAAGAGAAGTCACCTTCACAATTGACCTTCTTGGTCAGCGGCCCATGCCCTAGCGCTTCGCGACCCACTGTCGCTGATTCATTTATCCTACCGCCACCGAGTCCTGTTTAGGCTGGACAAACCCCCTACCCAGAACGGGAGTTTTCAGACTCCTCCCATACCTGTTGATCGGACATCTATGTGTAGAGATGACCATCCCCCCCGATCCAGATGAGAGATCTCAGACTCCTCTCATTCCTCCTCCTAGTGTCCTAACGGGAAGATGCCCGATCTGGACTACCCTACCTCCTTCGGATTTGCCCAGCCAAGGAGATGAACACCTCCCTCAAAGAAAAGGACTTCTTGGGATATTCTTATACACTCCGTGGAGATCACGGACTCCTCCACCTCACACTGATCCGACAGGAAGACGCCTGACCCAGATATTTCGCGCCTCCGCCTGGATTCTGATCTGCGGAGAAGATATTTTTGGAAGCCTCGTGACACGAAGGAACTCCGGTGGAATGGATTTGCGGAATGCCACCCCTTACTGAACTCTCATATAAGGTGCTCCCTTAGCCAAGGGGACTTCAGCAACATGACAAACTCTGATGTATCCCCCACCATCCCTGTCTTCCCTGATGTCCGAACCTTGAACCTCCCTATACAAGGTCGCCACACCTTGTTTACGTTGCTCTTGGAGAGTTCGAGGATCTCCGAGATGATCACTGAACACGAAGTCATTGGAAGGGACCAACCCCTTGCCCTCGCCATCACCGCCTTCCTCGACTTCACCCACCTTCGTCGCGCCTTCCTCCGGCGCATCCAGCACTCCACGTATGATTCCCCAGTAGCAGACGGGATCATCAGATTGAGGAATACAGTCCTCACCTTATTGGATACTACAGGGTTCGACAGAGTGGTTGATTCCCTTCACCCCTACGACGTGGCCTTTGCCCTCCGGCCTGTCCTCGCTGCACTCTCAGAGGGGGAGCTGAGACTCTACTTCTCGCCTCCACCGACGCTGCTGTTGCAGCCTCCCCCACATCCTGTCCACTCGCCACGACCTAAGCCTGCGACCCCATACCACTTCGCAGAGCGTTTTACGTCGCCCCACACTGCGCAGACGATGTCTGCATTACAAATCACGACCACCCCCGCTTCACCAACCATCAACCCTGACGAAACCCTGTACCTACTGGAGTAGAAGAGATTCCATTGTGGGTGGTTTCGGGGCAACCACGCTAGAAGGGGGGTAATGTTACAATCGGACGGGCTTATCAGGGGTAGCCCTACTTTTTCCAACCTTTGGACAACACTGCGCAGTCCATTGACGAACTGCGCCCAGACCTGGAGCCTGGACGCTCCCGTAGTGGGATGACTCCTGATGAGTCATCTATCTTATTACTGAACCCTTCGCCCCATACTTCTGACCTTCCTGGGCTTAGGGTTACCATTCTATTCTTAGGACCTTTCCCTCTCTGGAAACCCCACGGGTTTCAGTGCATGACTCCACAAGAGTCATGCTTCCTTCTACCCTCGACCCAGTTGGGCCCAGGGTTGTATACCTATTTAGTCACGCCCTCTACCCCGCTTCTTATCTTCTCGGGCATAGGGCTAGGGCTTAGGGTTGTAAGCCAAGTAGTATATAAGCTCAAGATACCGACCTGTATTCTTTAGCTTATTCTACGCAATCTCAGCCTATTGCTAGAACATCGTCGCTCCAAAGGCTTGTCCCAGCCTTTGTCTCTCCTCTCTCTTGCTGTTAGGGGAAACCCCTTTCTCCCCACACACAGCCACCCTGACGAGTGTGTTCCTATGGATGTCTATCCGGCGGACCTCGTCCCCCCTCGTCCCCGACAACGGGTGTGTTCCTATGGACATCGTGTCCGGTGGATCCCGTTCCTCAAGAGTCTTCTTGTCTGTTCCCGCGTCCTCTAGTCAGCGAGAACCGCTCCTATTGTCAAGGCCTCCTTCATTGGCCCTCTCTCGCTTCTCTCTAATGGTCTCATACTCCTTTGATCGTACGCTCCTCGCTTTGTCTTGTGGTCCATGCCCACCACAGTATACACGTAACATATTCCCCCTCGAGCTCCCACTGCCCTATTGTCCGGTCGTCCTCTTAGCTGAGCCAACGGCACTGGCAGTATGCTCTCGTGTAACATATATGTCTTGTTGATTTCCTGGATGGAATCGACCCAGGAGCATTGCACTGAGGCAGGCATGGTCTGGCCACATCACCATAGGACCCAATAGGTATCTTTGTAGTTGAGTCCAGGCCCAGACTCCTGCACCATTGCGATCAGAACTGTCTCTTGTTCCGATCCTCGTCAACACTGCTAGACATAATGATTGATCATCCAAGAAGGTTTCGGGGTTACAGTCTATATATATTTGCATGTTTGTCCACCAGTGGTCAAACCGTGCAAAGTTTCCATCGTAAAGTCCAGGGTCTGCAATCGCCTCAACTCTTTTCAACACTTTGATTTCAGCCTGCGGGTCCGCTGCCAACTGTTCCGCAGTGTTACAACGCACATGGTATCTCAGTGGCGAACCAAAGGGATAGCTGTCGTTGGGACTTCACTGGACAACGTAGATGCGGAAGTCTATGGTCCTAGGTCCAGAACCTAACAAGCAGGTCTTGGGGCAACCTTTAGACCACAGAAGAGTAAGCGGAGTCTTGATGTGTCGAAGACGAAGTGGACTCTCTGGATGCCAGTAGATACGTGTGGATTGCATAGAACTAGCTGGGGTTCCCAGCCGGTTCCACCAGGGTTTATATAGCGTACACAGGTGGCAGTACACTAGCACGGACCAAGAGCATGTATCTGCTGGAAGAGGAAAAGGTCTGACATGTCCCAAAGGGATATGTCAGAAAAGGAAAGGGAGCACTTCCACAAAGGTGTGGTTGAGTGCTAAGAGACAAAGGGGCATGCAAGCATGCCAAAAGAAGAGGGTGCGAGGCAACAATGAGGTTACCATGCGCAAGTGATATAAATGGAAGTCCAAGGTTCCCATGGGGGCTGTGGGGCCAAGGGAATCAAAGAAGGACAAAGGGGGACACTGCATTGAGCAGTGGCACAGAAAGGAAAACATATGTAAGTAAGAGTAAACAAGAATAAAGCCTCACTGGTACTGAGGTAAGCAGTAAGAGGTTGGCTAACCCTATGGTTAGGGGTTCACCTAAGGTAATCGTATTGTAAGTATGATCAGGTGTTGTACCAGTGAGCGAGGAAAGAGGAAAAAGGACTAGGGGACCGCTCTACCGTAACACACAGCCTCTGCACATGCAGTGGTCTGGGTGAGTTGTGCCTCCAGACCTAATAAAGTTGCTTGGAGGTTCATAACAAGAGCAGTAAGGTTGGTTATGGCAGCAGCCTGCTGCATGGTGTCTTGCTCAACATTCATGTTTAGTCAAGTGACATTCTTTCTTTGGGGGGGGTTTGGGGAATTCTGCTTCTACACGACCTAGGTGTATGGCAGCAAGGCGGCGTCTTTCCTTGTCTCAAGATTCAAGAGTACTTTTCTTCTTTGGTATATGAGATTTGTTGATCTCAGAGTTGTAATCTGGTAGTTCGTCTCTCTTCCTTTTAGAGGACTGGATGTAGGTAGCTTTGGATTTGTAAAGATGAGGGGGTGTATCTTCTTTAATGTAACCAGCTTTCTTATTTTGTAGCCAGTTAAAAAGTGTGTTTCGCTGTTCCTTGGTTTTATCTCTTATGGGGATTCCATCATAATAGGAATCAGGGTTGGGTCATCGTCGGCATCTTCTCGTTTGCAAGCATAGTGAATGTCGAATGTGTACTTCCCAGGAGGGAACTCTGGGTAGCCTTTGAAGTGCTTTGGGATGTTAAACATCCTATGAGAAAATGAAAAGTAATAATCAATATGAGGGCTTATTCCTCTCCAATATCGACAGACTTGCTGTTACGACGCACACGGTATCTCAGTGGCAAGCCAAAGAGATAGCTGTCGTCGGGACTTCACTGGACAACGTAGATGTGGAGTCTACGATCCTAAGTCCAGAACCTAGCAAGCAGGTCTTAGGGCAACCTTTAGACCACAGAAGAGTAAGCAGAGCCTTGAGGTGTTGAAGGCAGAGCGAGCTCTCTGGATGCCAGTAGATACGTGTGGATTGTGTAGAACTAGCTGGGGTTTCCAGCCGGTTCTACCAGGGTTTATATAGTGTACACAGGTGGCAGTACACTAGCATGGACCATGGGCATGTATCTGCTGGAATAGGAAAGGGTCCAGCGTATCCTAAAGGGATGCACTGGAAGGGGAAGGGGAGCACTTCCACAATGGTGTGGTTGAGTGCGAACCAACAAAAGAGGCATGCAAGCATGCCGAAAGAAATGGGTGCGAGGTAGCAATGAGGCTACCATGCGCAAGAGATATAAATGGAAATCCAAGGTTCCCATGGAGGCTGAGGGGCCGAGGGAACCAAGGAGGGACAAAGGGCATCACCACATCAAGTGGTGGCGCAGAATGTTGCAACCCAGGAATAAACCTAGGCTACACCACTATTACTTAAGAAGAGGGACAAGTGTAATTGCTGGGGAAACCAACAGAGAACTTGACTGGAGTTCTCGGTTGGTATGGCATTGCTTAAATACTACTCTACTGTTTGTACGCTACAAACAACGGAGATTAAATACATGAGGTATCAACGTTTCAAACGGTGATTAAATACACGAGGTGAGACACATGTAAAATGGAAGCATAGCGGTAATTAAAAGGAGAAGAGAAGCATACGTGATACATGTGTCGAACGGAGATTAAAAGAAGGATGATGAAGCATGGAAGCGAATCGCAAACGGCGATCTCGCATAATAATGTAAACATAACCAAACAACCGGTACACCGGTACGGTCGGAGTTTGGATCGGAGTTCCATAAAAAGATAAACAAGTACAAACAAATGTAAAAAGAGACGGAGTATGTAGAACTCCTGTACAACATCCTAGGGTTAGGGTCTGAGCGTATGCTACCACTCAAGCATAGTGTAGTGAGGACTTAGTGCATGTAATAAAGTTATGCGTATAGGCGTACGACGAATCGCAACACAGAAAGGGAAACATAGGTAAGTATGAGTAAATAAGAGTAAAGCCTCACTGGTATTGAGGTAAGTGGTAAGGAGTTAGCTAACCCTATGGTTAGGGGTTCGCCTATGGTAATCGTAGTGTCAAGTGTTGTACCAGTGAGCGAGGAAAGAGGAAAAAGGACTGGGGGACCGCTCTACCATAACACTTGCAGTCAACAGCCTACTGCACAATCCTTCTTTGAAAGGGTAGCTGCTTGTACTGTAACTCAACGAATTGGTGGGCACAGGACCACTCTTTCACCGATACATGGAGTATGTAATCATAAACGAATGAGCCTCATGAGGACTGTTACGCGTGGGCTTAACTGCGGGTCGTCGAGTCAAGTGACACTCAAGACGAGCGGTTGGCTTTACGTAGAATAGCCGTGAGGGAATTAAGGGAATGAGGGATCGAGGTGGCGAATGGCGGAGAAGACCCGCAACAAGCGTGTTGGAGTTAAATCAGCTTGTGCGGATTTGCAGGACGCGGGCGATGGGCAAGGGAACAGGTTACCCCTTGGAAGTCCCAAAGGTTTATGGTTCTAGGGTGGAGAGCAAAGTGAGGAACGATGCTTTGCGAGCTTAGGGACGACACACAGTAAACCGAGACTGCATAGAATAAGCTGGGGAATACAAGGAGGTCCCTAGCTATTTATCTAGTAATACAGCCCTAGGCCCTAGGTCAGGGAATGGGGCAAAGGGTAAGGTCGAAGGGTTTAAAGGAAGTCTGCTGTAAGAGGCAGGCTTTGGAGTCTGCGGGTTTCCAAAAAGGGGAAACGGAGTTTGCGGATTTCTAAGATAGGAAATCCACAAGTGCGGAAGGGAATTCCACGGGTAGGAAAAGGAAATCCGCGGATGGGGAAAAGAAGTCCGCAGGTTTCTGAAAAGGGGAGGATCAAAAGGAGAAAGGGGTTTGGCAAGATCTAGGGAAGTTCCGGTGTGTCTACTATGGCTACATCCGGGAAGATCAGCCAGTTGTCTTCGAAGTAGGTAACAGGGGTAAAGGAGAAAGGGGAAAAAGATAACCTCATACGGGAGGTGGTGTTACGGTAGAACGGTCCCCCAGCCCTTTTTCCTCCTTTCTCACTCACTGGTACAATACCTAACCTTACTTACACTACGACTACCATAGGCGAACCCCTAACCACAGGGTTAGCCAACCCTTATCGCTTACCCAAGTACCAGTGAGGTTTACCCTTCTTTTCCTTTGTTTACATATGTCTTCCTTACTGCGCCACCACTTGATGTGGTGTCGCCCTTTGTCCTTCCTTGGTTCCCTCGGCCCCTCGGCCTCCATGGGAACCTCGGACTTCCACTTATATCACCCTGCGCATGGTAGCCTCATTGCTACCTCGCACCCACTTCTCTTGGCATGCTTGCATGCCTCTTTTGTCGATTCGCATTCAACCACACTATTGTGGAAATGCTCCCCTTTCCTCTTCCAGCGCATCCCTTTAGGATACGCTGGACCCTTTCCTATTCTAGCAGATACATACACTTGGTCCGTGCTAGTGTACAGCCACTCATGTACACTATATAAACCCTGGTGGAACCAGCTGGAAACCCCAGCTAGTTCTACACAATCCACGCGTATCTACTGGCATCCAAGGAGTTCCCTCAGTCTTTGACAACTCAAGACTTCGCTTCACTCCTTGTGGTCTAAAGGTCGCCCTAAGACCTGCTCACCAAGTTCTGGACCTAGGACCGTAGACTCCGCATCTACGTTGTCCAGTGAAGTCCCGACGACAGCTATCTCTTTGGCTTGCCACTGAGATACCGTGTGCATCGTAACAGGTGGGGCGTTCGACTGTAACATTACCCCCTTCGTTAGGTAGTTGCACTGCAGCTACAACTTCAGCGGTCAGGGCCGGACTGGTCTCCCTTGTTGACCTCGTAGTCGTCGTTGGACTCCTCATTCCAAGTCCAGGGTCGACGGGGGAATGGGTCATTACAAGGGTGGGGACAGTTGTCCATAATATGCCTGAGGGCGTCACAATTGCCGCAACGGCGTCGTGGGCAAGAGGCCTGGGTGTGACCGGGAGCTGATATGTGGCAGAAGGGGCATCTGTAGTCAGAGCAATCCACACGCCAGTGGGAGGTGTTGCCACATTGGTAGCAGCGCGTGTTAGGAGGGGAGGTGTGTCGAACGCTGATGGAGGCGGCTGGTGCGTCGACGTCAATGGGGTTTCCTCTGGATCCAGCAGCAGGGAGGAGTTGGTAGGAGGGAGCAAGCGAGGAGGTTGGAAGTCCAACAACGAGTAGGGGGACTGGTCGTCTCCTGACAGAGCGGCTTGGACCAGTGCATCTGAGAGGGTGGACTGTAGGTTCCGCTGCCATGAGCTGACGGGGTTGTACGGCGCTACTGCTGTTGGTCGTGGGTGGTGGAGGGGAAGGTGAGGAAGCGGGGGTGGCGGCTGGAGTGGGATGTCCAGAGCCAGCGATCGTGGTGGCAGAGGTGAGTCCCCTTGTCTGCGAGG
>JBBPSY010000178.1:2835-15692 GCA_038093855.1 Rugiboletus extremiorientalis
GCATCCTCTGGTGACTCGTTCGGCACTTCTACTCGACGAATGCATTCCTCAGCGATCGTGATCTTTGCATCGAGCTTCTGGTCGAGTTGATCAACAACATCCCAAAAGAGTTCTAATGGGTTGGAACCAGGTTTTCCGAGAAGATTGAGATAGCGCTCATCTGAAGCGAATGTGGGGTAAACCTGGCGCCATTTGGAGCGCGACTTGATCTTGCCCACATCAACTAATTCTTGAAGGAGAGCCTGCCAGCGATCAGAACAATTCCACGTTGTACCCGCAAAACAAAAACTAGATTATTTACCCTGAACGCCTCGCGTGCCTTCCTTTCCGAACGAATCTTCTCCACTTGGTCGCGTCGCATCTGTTCTTCAAACTCGCGTTCTTTGACTCGACTATAGTCCTCAAACGCCAGAAGTATATCCAGTGTAGGAAGCTTTCGCAATTCGTCATCGCTCTTCCATTCTTCGGATTCGATGACCAGTTCGTGGGCTTTGCGCCATCGCGTAAGTACATCGACACCTAGCTCTTTGAAAAGGGTTACAATCTTGGAAATACTGCGTGCTCGAGCTGCCCTAGTTTCTTGCTACCCTCAGTGACCAGCACCCGATGAGCGAAATAGCAAGTGCATGACTATGAGTGAAGACGCACCACTTCACGCTGTTTGAGTTCCGTGACATATTCTTCGAATATGAGTTTTCTCTCTGCCTCAATCCTCGCTTGCTGCCATATTGGATGTTGGAAGAAGAGCTTGTCTGCTGTGGAAAATGTCGTGTAATGAAAGACGTTGGGGTTGCCTCTGAGCATATTCCTTATTGCGGGACGTAGCTTGGACAGCCGGGTTTCCCTCTCTTCTTCCTCTTTCGCACGAAGTCCATCAATAAACTGTGGTATGGTTGAGCAATCCATCGGTAAGAGGTGCAAGGATGGAGGAGAAACACGATCAGGAAACATGAACACTGACCTTTTGCCAGGCTGCTTTTTTCTCAGCGAGTGTATTCAGCGCTTTATACAAAGGATCGGTGATGATAGCCCTCATAGTTTGATCCCAACTCCAATCTGCATCAATGCCTGCTTTCCTCAACAAGTGCATAAACGCCTTTTCACCCTCTTCAAAGGTTGCAAATCCGTTGTGTGGAATCACCGGATCATCGGGGAGGTTTGGTCGCGCGGGAAGGACGCTACCCGTGGAGAATGGGAGAGAGACCGTGCCATCTGCGCCGTTTGCGAGGGTTGTCGAGGCCGGTGTAGCAGGAGTAGCAGTGGATTGGGCGGTGGCGTTTTGAGCGACAGTAGACGATGCTGCGGGACTAGAAAAAAAAAATCATACAAACGATAGAACAACAAAAAGAGAGCCTTACACGCTACTGGCCAGCACAAGCTGGCTACCCTGGGCTTCCTTCTCCACCTTCTCGAGGAGAAGTAGGAGTTCATCTGGCATGTCCCATTTGGATTCCTTGGATTCTGTCTAGACATGCGCGCGGTTGAACACGGAGGGAGAAAACGAAGGAATGGGACACACGTTATAATAGTACTTCCTTCCTCCAGAGAAGTATTCCTTCCATTTTGTCTTCGTCAAAGCGCGCTGTAACACAAATCTAAGAAGAGGTTATAAGCCGGGAGAAAAACTCTAACCTCGAATGGTGTTTTAAGATCTGTGATAAAGTTGAGATGGTGGTTGGCCAGCTATATGATCGGTGCTTACCGTCTGGTTTCTCCCAGACGCTCTCTCGACTTGCTGTGTTGAACCAGTAAGTTCGTCCTTCGGGATTGCGATGTTCAGTCTAGTAATCAAATGATCAGCACAAGTCGGATGGCGAAGGCACTCGGAGACACTGACCCACATGACGATTTCCCCAACGAAGGCGAAGTGCTCAGTACTGCCAGGTCACGAGCAGCCTTTGCCGGTCACCGCCACCCATTTCAAGCGGCGATCGAAAAAGGAACAAATTCGTCGAAATAGCCCCTGTTCTATGCTGCGATCAAGCTGCTCGGGTTGGCCATTTCAAAATACCTCTGGAAAGGTCCGAAATGACCGAGTACTAGCACTCCACTAAATAGATTTGAATGTGACGCCATTTCGAGATTGGTATGGCCTCCCTACGAGATCATATCGGCCAAGTTGTCCAGTCCTATAATAGTGTTTGGCATCGAGCAGCACATTCGCACTTTAGGCATAGGGATCAGCCTTCTTCTCTCCTCGCTATTTTACCACTACCAGTGGGGGGGCGTTGGGGCAATTTCTCTCCCATTGTACAAGGGAATCGTTGGGGCAGCCATTACATAGTAGCTGCTTATAGATGTGCGACTTGCCCTGCTTTTGTCTCCCTATCACCTCTCAGTCGTATTGTATCGTAGATTGGAGCGATGGCTTAACCACTATAGTTGTACCTGTCCAGTTTATCGTTAGCTGGTGCGCCATTGTTCGTAAGGATGCTCTACCATTGCGTGCTTTCGGGTTGGATCGTCGTTAGCGACCAATGCAGACAAGTGGTGGACGAAATTACGAACCGAGCATCTACTGCCTCTTTCCTCACAGCTCTTTTAGGATCATCCAGTGCCTTTGCAAGGCCCTTTAAAACACGGGGCTTGTATGGGTGAAGCAAGTCATAGCGTACTGCTCCCGGGAGCAGTGCCAGGTATCTCAATGCTGCAACACGGACTTTCTGTACAACGTCGTCGGATGGCCAACTAAATATCACGTCAAGCACCCATCACTCACATGGTCAGGCATGTCCACGACCGTGCAATTTTTCAGCATGGCAACTACGAGGGTAGAAGCGTACGTCGACAATAATTTGTCGTCCGGGGAAGTGTCGACGTTACTCAAGAATACCTCGATGATTTTCCAGCGTATCTCAGGATCCGCCATTTCGAGTCCACGAAGTAGTAGGGGCAAGAGCTATGGGATCATACGTTGGTTATAGAAAATCCATATATGGCGTGAACGCACCGTGGACAACTGTGCTCCATACAATGATTTCGGAACTGCGTTGACAAGAGACGCAAGAGCGATGAGATAGGCTGTCTCTCGCTCCGTTCCTAGATCCAGTCGTCAAAGTGATGGTGATGTAGCAGGAACATTTAACAACACACCATCAATCTTGTTCGCACCGTCTATCACCTTTGGCAACACACCATTGAAATACTTTTGAACATGGAGAATCTGAATTTCTAGAGTGAGGGCGCCTTTCAGCATCCTTAGCACAGTTGTTGCCTACCTTCAGTACAGCATTATTGCGTTTAGTCAGAACTCCATCATCCGTCGCCAATGTCCCAAGTGCGCGCGCTGCATCCCAGGCTACAACTCCGTCATCGAAAAGAGTGAACAGGGAGTCGATAAACGGTGATGCCAAGGGATGGGACCGGACTACCAAACCCCTGCTTATCTACACCTAAATCTCAGTAAACTGGCGTGGGCTAGTGGTTCAGGTGTAATCTTACCCAAACCCAGTTGTCTATGGCTGTGCGCCGTACTTCTGGAGAAGCGTGTGGATTATTAAGGGTGGCAGAGTAGTAACTTGTTAGCATCTCATCCAGAAAATCAGAAACATCTTCATGGAAAGTCTCGTATAAGCATGGTACAGAAAGATATAAATGACACACACCATCTGTGTATTTGTTCACAAGTGTCGCAAAAAGCTCAGATGCAGCTTCTCTTTGTAGGTTGCTACAGGTGGGTAAATCGCGCCATGTAACAAGATTTCGGAGAAATGTCGATACAACAAATCGCCCTTTGACGTCCAAAATTTTCATTATTGGCACCTAGGAAGCTGAGGCTCAAAATCCCGTTTTATGTGAGCTGATGGATAACAGTCCGTACTTCCTTGCGGATAGGAACATGTGCGGCCGAGAAAAGAAGGAATGTTTCTCGCTGACGCGCACTAGCATCAACCTGTACAACAATCAATACACCGACCAAAACAAAATGTGCAACTATACCAACATGAGCGGGTTTGAACTCTTCTGGGAGGGAGGTGAATTCCCCGCCAGTGACAGCCTGAACTTGACCGTGAAGGAAAGCTGCGGACACCCCATCAGCGAGTCTCTGCTGTTGTCTATGCAGGGTCATGAATAGATGTGCATATAGTAAAGGGATAGATAACACACTCGACAGACAGTGCTCCAACAACTAACTTCACAATCTGCGCGCCAACACGCAGTAGCCTTTGATCCTGCGGGATTCGTCGTTCGCTTGTCACCGCAGCCTCGAGGAAAAGTCGGAAAAGGTGAGGAAGGAGTCGATCGACATATTTAGGAACATCGGGGTCAAGTCGTGCCTTCGTGACTTTTGCTGAAAGTGTATTTGCGAGGGTCAGGAGAAGTGCATGTGCATATGCAGCGTTACGTTCAGCTTCTTCAATCCACGTCACTTCTCTAGGTGAAACTTCCGCAGACACAACTAAAGAACAAAGCAATTCTAGCTTGGCTGTGAGTCGGATGACTAGAGTTTCAAATAAAGTTGGTTGCACGCAGAGCTTGCTCAAGGTACAAAGAGCACGCCAATACCCCGTGCGCTCGGACTGAGCATCCCTAGAAGGTGCTTGTTCGGGAAGCATAGCAAACAGTGAGGGAAGTGTTTGGTCCACGAGGTGGTGTGGGGCCGTGAGGGCGATTGAAGAGAGAAGCGAAAGGACATCGGTCCTGAGACAAGCGTCAGTATCCTCTGGAAGGAAGTAAAATGCAGATGTCCTGGAGGGATCGCGTACGTAACATCTTCGACCTCGTCAGGCTCCTTTCCAACGAACTCCCCAACTTCGAGCACTATGTATCCCAGCTCGGCGTCCGACAGGAGAGCGGGAAGACATACAAGACTCGAAAGCCCATGAACCGCAGGCAGACGTGTCGAAGAAGACTTCAATCCGACGATCAACATCCCAAGTATAGCATCTTTGCGGGGCATCAGAAGGGAAGATATAAGTGATGGAGGATCCCCTGACGGTTGTCCAGCCGCCGACGAGGTTTCCGAAGCTACCAAAGTCACGAAAGCGGTCAGGAGGTCGGTCAAGAGTATAATTACTGCTGCTCGATTTGATGCTTCCTCTGGATCATGGAACAGTCCTGTCAATTTGTCAATCGCGTCTCTAATCGCGTCATTCCCGATCTCCGCTGATTTATTTGAGGTTAGTTCCTAATATCCTTCCTTTGAGAAGGCTAATGTCGACATACAGGGTGCTCCAAAAAAAGTACGCAAGACTTTGATTCCTGCTTTCGCTTGTGCTTTCTCGGGTTTCCCAATAACCTCAAGAGATTCGGTACAGATCGTTTGAATTATCATGTCAGTGCTGTCGTTGATACTATCGGAGGGACTTGACTGGAGGACACGGACGAAGACGCGTAAGGTGTCCAAAGCCATTTCTTCGGTCAAAGAGTCCGTGGGTTGGAAGATCTCGGGATATGGTCCATTAATGCAGTGTGTAACAACAGAACACATACCTCGAGTTTCAGCGCACTCCAGACCTTCCGCCCAAATTCCCTTGCTATGCTGATCCCATAAACAGGAAGACAAGTAGCCATCATTTGTAAAACATCCCGCTGCACACGATGCAACCATGTTACTTAGTAATGACTATCGTGCGAAACGCAAACCTTGGTTATTGATGACCCAATTGCAAGCTTTTCGAGAAATAAAGCAATGCCAAGGGACCCGAGAGTAGCTGCGCTGAGACATTCTCTGTTCCGAGGTATCCCAGCGGCACATTCAGATACATTCCCCAGCTCACGGGTAAATCGGAGGTTAGAGAGTGAACATACCTGAGCGAATTCTTGAGGTCATCGACATTAATTCCATATGGATCGTTTGGAGGAGGACGAAAGGTGATGGGATAGTAGCAAAACGTGATGTCAAAGTAGTTCTGACTCATATAAGGCGACGTTCATACTTCCGTTGATCGCTCCCAAGCCGTGGACTTACCTCAATATACTTCGATATGTCAAATTCCGTCAGAATGACACGGGCAATTTTGAATGCGACGAGGAGATTGCGGGGATCTTTCTCTCCAGCTGCTAGAACTGCATAGCCTGAAAGAAATTGCTCCCCCATATTTTTAAGATGCTCCCGATTGGTGTTCAGAAGAACGTTTATGATACTATAGACATAGAAACGCGTGGATTGCACCAACGATTGCATCTTAATATGCTGGAAGATTCTGAACGATAGCTGTGAATTGCACACAGGAGATGGAGGAGCAAAACTCACGCAGAAAGAACATCAGAAACCTCAAGGGACGAAAAGGAGGGAAAGGTGACGAGGTGAGAGAGTCCGCTGAGCGCTGGAGTGATGGTTTCCGTGTCCTCTAGCTTCGAACGATAGAATGCGGTCAGAACTCGAACTGGGAGACGTTATCAGGTATGCAAAGAGGGTCTCTGCAAACGTTCATACCTGCCTGTCTATTGAGTTTCTCCCTAGGACATCGCTCGATCACCAAAGAAAGCATCTGCACGCCTGTTGCACGTCAGAGGAGCCTCCGTAGGTGTGGCTAGAAGGCGCACCTTTGGTCCGCAGGTGATCACCTTCCGACGTCAAGTACTCGCCGAGAGCCTTGACAATATCGAGGAAAGTGGCGCCACCCGACGAGATGCCTGAAGAAGACGATCATGATGTGGTAAAGGCCAAGATCTGTTTATCAGGTACCTCCGACGAGTTTCTCGATTTCGGTGTCTTTTTCGGAGGCCATCCAGGAGTGAACACTGCGCTCGACATCCATCTTCGTCGAGCAGATCTAGAATGACAAAATGGTGGGCGATGCGAGTGCTAGTCGAGGATTAGACGCAAGCTGATTCAGAGCTGGGAGCGGACATTTGTCGGAACAACGCGAGACGCACTTTCCCGTTCCGCCTGGGCCCGAGGTCAACGACCGTCCATGCTCCCGACAGCGCTGAGGCAAGCTCGGCGCTGTTGTCAACGGCGACGGTACCTCAAGGCCCATTTCGCGACCTCTTCCATTCCTGGAGCAGACAGACCGCCACCTCGAAGAAGCGACAAGGGAAAGGTCAACTTCAACCCTGAAGTCGCGTTTTCTGCAGATGTCCCCCACGAGTACCTTTCCTATCCACTTGTCACCTCCAATGACTTGGCCAAGTCCTTTACTGCTCCACCGACACGCGTCCGTATGCTCATACGCGACTTTATCGAAGACGCGCTATACAATCCTCACTATGGCTATTTCTCCAAACAAGCTATCATCTTCACGGCCCCTGGGGAAGAAAGCGAAGGATTCAACTTCGGCGGCTTCAAAGACACTGCACAGTTTGAGGCGGCTGTCGCGCGCCGCTACGTAGAGTGCGGTAGCTTGTCGGAGACGGATGGGCCCGGCAGGCAAATTTGGCATACACCTACCGAGCTGTTCAAGGTACGTGTGGGTTCACTTCCTCGTCCTTCCAACTCTCAATGTCATCTAGCCATGGTATGGTCAAGCCATCGCTCAATGTCTCGTGTCAGAGTATCTCCTGAAATACTTCCCGTACGAAGACTTCAAGATTTACGAGCTTGGAGCTGGAAACGGTACTCTGGCGCTGAACGTTCTCGACTACCTTCGTGCACACTATCCCGAAGTCTATGATCGCACAGTTTATACCATCGTTGAGATCAGCGCCCCGCTCGCGAATGCTCAACGAACCCGCTTACGCCGCGCTGGCCATGGTCGGCGCACAGTGAACGTCGAACATCGAAGCATCTTCTCGTGGACCAAGACAGAACACGCACCATGCCATGTCCTCGCTGCTGAAGTCGTGGACAACTTTGCTCATGATCTTGTGCGATATGATATTCGTACATTGGAACCGTTTCAGGGCTTAGTCGCCATCGATGCGGAGGGCGAATTCACACCATATTACACAAGAATCACTGACCCCCTCGTTGCATCCTTCCTCTCTCTTCGCCAACGCATAAAACGCCAATCCACATTGCCATGGTACCTTCGTAGCTCCCCGCTGAGAAGAGTGTACGCGTCCCTCCCCTTTGCGCCAAACCTATCTCCCCCAGAATACATACCTACACGCCAGCTGTCTCTTCTCCGCCTTCTCCGCGCATTTTTTCCCCGTCATCGGCTACTTCTCACGGACTTCTCATCTCTGCCTGACGCAGTGCCAGGAGCAAATGCACCCGTTGTACAGACGAGTGTGCGCGGAACAATGGTTCCCTGTCAAACGATTTTCGTTCGACAGGGTTACTTCGACATTTTGTTCCCCACGGCGTTCGAGCAACTTCGAGACATGTATGAATACGTCCTCGAACAGCCAATCAGCACTGGCGATGACCCCTTTGATCTGAAGCATGCGCGTTTATCACCATTCGCCTCCGAGTCCACCCCGTCGCTTGACGCACATTTCTTCTCTTCGACATCCCGTCGCTCCCCGCGCGATGGCGTCCAGTCTGCGAGTGGACTGCCTGTAGGAGAAAGAAGGAGTAGCGTTTTTAGCCACGCAGAGTTTATGGAGACTTATAGCGACCTAGACAAGACGCGACTCAGAAACGGGGAGAATCCCATGTTGACATTCTATAAAAATGTCAAGTTCTTATTTTGACGAAGGTAGATTTATTGCTTTTCCATCATGATTAAAGTCCACCCTTGTGGTCATTTGCACTAGCATTGAAGAGAACTTTCGTTTTGTAGATGTCAATGATGACCAGTACGTACGTCGCCCTCCGTGCGGGCGTATCTGCACAAAGACGTTCCTGCATAACATGTCCCCATCTACCTCACATTCCGCACGCATTTGCTTCGTTGGTGATGCAATGACGCGCCTCCTTCTGGAGACCCCCTATGTGTATTGGTTCAACAGACGGTCGATGGTCCAGGGGCAACTCCATCGCCAATACCGCCGTGGCGGCAGTCATGCTCCTGTACCAAGTTTTCGACTCATCTCGGCCTGTGCCATCCTATCATGAAAACGCCGGGCTTTGAGTCAACTATATTATTATAGCATTGCAACGTGCAGTGGATTCATTGAGCAGCCTATGCAACATTGTATTCTAACTCAATGACTTGCAAACCTCCATGACATGCGATCTAAGTCGCTTTGCGCAATATATACATATAGTAATGGAAAGATTCTCCGAGCTCTTTTATTTCCAGCATTGTACCAGAAGAATGCGGACCTGTAAGAAACCTTCGACGAAAATGGGGTTGACCGAACGTGATGTAGAGAAAGCTACCGGATGATCGGAGAACCCTAGCAAGGAGTAAGGAGGACTTCTTGGCCACAGGGAGTCACAAGGGAGACGAAATGCACCTGAGTGCCTCGGATACCTCTGCAATACAGGCTTTGATGATATCTTCTGGAGGATCCTATCACGCTCTGAGTCTAATATTCGAAAGGTGACTGGGTATGCACAGACCCAAACGTCGGTAGAAGACGTCATCATCGCATCCATGGTGCCTTTGCGGGGTAAGCTTTACGACTGGGCATGAAGAGGAAATCCTATGGAGCTGCACCACCTTTATCGATCACGATGTCGAAAGACGCATCTTCGAACGACAAGGCGCGGACATCCATCTCGTGCCCTGCAACAAAAGTCATGGACACAGGATCAAGGTAATACACAGATCTCTAGCCAGTGGTACTCACATTCCATATCTAGTCGCGACTGAGCGTGACGTGCCCGCATTTGTTCGATGACGACCGCCGAATACTATGAAATGGTGAGAACAAAGGATATGGTCAAATGGCAGGATGACGGACGTCGATGTTGACAATATTTCTGTAGCCATCCTCCCACATCTAGCATGCATATATCAACACACCACGAGCTGGCAAGCGCTCATTTACCTACGTCTTCCGAGAACCTTGCGTTTCCGCATCCGAGGATCAATATCCTGGCCATCTTGTTGGGTACCAAGAGACCTATATGGGCAGAAAGATCGGCGTAGGATTTGAACCAGTCGAAAGAGGTATCAGGATCTTCTCTGTTGCTCTCCGTCAGGCAATCCATCGGGATATACAATGTGTGACGGAGACACACTGGGAGTATCTCGAATCCCTACTCAATCGGATGATCTAGAGGTACTCTGCGGAGGAGTGCTCTGTGTAGGCTCACCAATACTCCTTGGTGCTATATTCCTTGTTCTTCTGGGGTAGTGGCATGATAATCTGTATCAGCACCGGTTCGGTTATGAGGAGGCACTGGTTGACTAATGAAGCGCAACGCAGGTGTGATCACACGCCCCGAGTTGGACCGCGTTGCCCTCTTGAAACGACGTTCTCACCCAACCCTTGTATCTGTAAGCCCGCTCGAATATTCAGTATACCATGGCAAGCTTATTCGAACTTGCCCATTTCCTAGAGCTGACATGCCAGTTCCGCAGTCTGCCATCCCAGCATACTCAGTCGGGGTCTTGTGCATTACCGGTGGAGTGACAGGCTATCTTAGGACACGTTCTCTCCCCTCCCTCATAGCTGGAATTGGGTAGGCTCGTACTCTCGTGTGAACCCTTTGTCGGCAATTCACCATGTTCTGTCTAGTGTCGGTGCGCTCTACATCTGGAGCGCAGAACAGATCAAGAAGGGTGCTCCTAACGGAATCGAAGGCGCTCTTGGTGAGGCCCTACCACCACCACCACCCAGTCCGTTCTATTGATCTCTGGTGTTGTCGAATAGGTGCCTCCGCGCTTCTGTTGATGTCCTCACTCCCTCGTGTCACCAAGGGACCCGTTCCCATGGTTTTGGCACTGACCAGCGCTGGTGCGGGAGCTTACTATGGGAAAACTTTGTATGACTTGCGAAACAATGTGTATGCTTGACTGCAAAGGTGACTTTCAGCTTCAAAGAAAATGTTGTGTCGTGTTGTATGCTTTCCCATCATGCCCTTGTCAATGCATGCCTTCTCGGCCAGATGACCTCGATTAATGCCAATGACTGTGATCATCACTGCGACGGGAGTGCCCCGCCTAATGTAAAGGTGTACATCTTGGACAAACTCCAATCTGTTTTCCAAGGTGACTATGTCTGCGCATATGACCGACTAGTTTCGAGTCCGGTAAAGACAAAGAGTGGTCGCTTCCAAGCAAATCTTCGGCAGCCCTGGCAACCAACCGGTTGGCAGTTAATCATGGAACGGGAGGTGTGCGTTCAATAGCAGAGTTACGAAATGAGGACTTGTCCTGCATGGAGTCTGCGTGGAGCACCCCAAGTTAACCAGACAAAGGTATCGGAAGAGGTAGGAAACAAAGTACCATTGTTCGATTTGTATTCCATTATCGTAGAAGCAGGTAAATTGAGGACCACGCGTATGGTGTCCCTGTCCAAAATATCGTGTTGAGTTATGACACCCATATCTGACAGACAAGGGGCGGTGTGGTACCTACCTGATTTTTTCGCGTACCTTCATGTCCGCCTCGACGCGGTTCCAGACAGACACGATATCCTCGCTCTGTCGGACACTGATTGTGCACCCACAGATCTCTGGCCACTCTTCCCCGTCCTCGTCCTCGTTGGCATCACCATCACCGTCCACCTTGAGACGACCCTTTCCACAGTCGTCAAACATGTCACCCACAACCCCGCATACGAGATCCTCCCATACGCGATCAGCAACACCTTTTCTTAGACGGATAATCCATTTTCCGCCAGCACGGTTGAGGGGATCTTCCCAGACAGGTCGGCGCACACTAGCATGGAATAAAAGATAATCGGTTGTGGGTACGAGCAAAGAAGGCGGAGACAGGTGAGTGTGCAAGGACCAAAACGATTCGACCTGAAAGGGGGGGTTGAGGGAGATGGACGCAAGGGGACAGACAGAGACTGACAGAGGAAAAGGATGCAATTTTTTTGATCCCCTCCTCGTAATTTGTGATTTTATTTCCTGGGGCACGTTGCTGGCGGAACCAGAAAATCCAACTAGAGATGATTTCGATCGACGAAAGACGGAGGGTAAGTACGGGGACGGGCGATGAGTATGAACACGAACATACGTGTTCCGCAGAGGGTGTACGGTGCCCGATGAGGGGGATGAGCCTGTTGTCTTTGAGAGCGGGGGCTCGGGCTCACGGTGAGCGAGAGAGGTGGAGAAGTGGCGGCTTGCGGGGAGACGGGTCCTGGGCGGGTCCTGGGGGGTGGTTGCGGTGGTGGAAGGAGGGTGGTTGGGCGGGGACTGCTGTGAGCTGAAGCGGGTCTGCGACTGGGAGTGGTTCGAGAAATAGCCGGCCATCTTGATAGATAACTGAGGCAATACGAAAGCGACAGTGCACTACTATCCGCGCGACGATGGTTACGTAATCACATATATTTTACAGGTCCGGGTTGAGATCCAAGTCCAGGTCAAAGACCGTCTGCGTCTGTGTCCGTACTTCGTGGCGGTATGGGTTGACACCGGGGCGGTCGCGCGTCGCTTGCACCGGTTTCGGCGATGGTGATCGGGCTGCGAGAAAGTATGACTCGGCGCGATCAGTCCATCACAAGCGTGCTCACGTTTCACGCTGTGACTCTCTCCGAGCCCTCCCAGAGGCTTTTCGACGTTTAATCTCCCTCTCCTCATCTTCTCTTCGTTGGGGAACGGCGGGAAGAACAGGGGGACAGGTGCACCGTGCATCGCATTCAGCGGTGCGTTTGGATCGGGCATGTTTGGTGGGGCAGACGTGAACGCGCTGAGCGATTGTGCGTACGCGAGCAGTTCGGGGTAGGGGATCGACGCTACAAACCACGTACTCTTGGGCACCAGGACGAGGTCAGCGGGGATGAGATCTACTTACCTTCTTTCGCTTTTCGAATGCCGTCAATTATCTCCTCTCCCTCATTGACTACGGTCTCCAGTTCCCTTTTCCCCTGCTCGATGCACTCGACAATCCAGCGCCATCTTGCTTCAAGAACACCAATCTCCGCGATCAGACTCTCGATCCGTTTTTGTCGTCTCTGGTGCGTGG
>JBBPSY010000180.1:0-19196 GCA_038093855.1 Rugiboletus extremiorientalis
GGCATACAAAGTACTAAAATTGTGAAATAGAAATGTTGCTCAAATAAGTGTCCCAATGACATGTCATTTTGAAATGGTTATATCTCAGTCCCATGGCAACCAGATCACATGACTAAGTGCTCATATTTAAGGAAAGGATTAGGGCTATTGATGACCCTGCAAGGGCTAGAGCTAATGCATTTTGATTCTTTTGCAAATGTCAAGTCTTTCCAAAATGATCCAACATTGGGACACTTATTTGAGCCACTGTATATGCTGGACAGATCAGAGATTCCACAAATACCGGGCAGATGGTGTCTCAAGGATGCCATTGACCACATCCTCACTATGGGACAATTGGGCCCTGCAGTCGCTTCCTCCAGCTCGGGGAATCAACCCTGAGTATCAGCCAATCTTTTATCTCTCACCTACCTGGATATGCCTGCGATACTCGAAATAGACCCATTGGCTTTCATGGCTACAGTGTCGGAGGAAAGCACACCACCAGTCGTCACTGACCCGGATTTCCAGCCATACATTGCCCAAGCATGGGCCAACTTCCAAGCGGATCAAGCTTCCAAGGATAAGGGGAAGCGAGTCCGCTTTGATGGAGTCCACATTCCCCCCTGATGGAATCCAGACTCACACACTGCCACTGTCTCAGAGGAGCTCCTCTCTCCAGAACTCCAACAACCCGTCGCATCGACATCCACATCCATCTCATCCAGTCAATCCGGCCCCCCATCACACCAACCCAGTACTCTCAATAGTCTTCCACCCTGCGCAAACCCCGTCAATCCGCCATCCGCTTCCACCACCTCAACCCAATACCAATATTTGTTCCCACTTGAGGATGATACAGCCCCCAAAAGAGTACTAGATTGGGTACTCAATACTAACATTCCAGTGCCTGTCCGGGACCTATTTGCAGTCGCACCCAACTTCCACAAGCATTTTAGAGACATGATGACGGTGAAATGAGTCATGAACTCGTCTGTGACTCACATGCAAGTAAACGAGCTCACAGGCCTCGACCCATCTGTGGTCTCTCAAGAATTCAGAGAGAGCATTAATCAGAATGATGAGGGCCTAATTGTTGCCCACCACAATTTACCCCTCCATGCTATAGAAGCCAGGATTGGAGGAACGGAACGCACCCTCAAGGGCATTCTAGATTCTGGGTCCGAGATCATTGCAATGCCCAAATGTGTATGGGAAAGACTCAGATTGCCCATCCAGTCGGACCACACTATTAAGATGTCATCAGCGAACACCAGCATGGACACGACCATCGGTGTCCTTGAGAATCTAGCACTCAACTTCAGCGCCAGAGAAGTTGTCATGCAAGTGCAGGTCCTTGCAAGAGCCAACTTCGATCTTCTACTCAGCCACCCTTTCCATTGCCTTATGAGTGCAACCATTGACGACTTCCCAGACAGATCGCAAACGATTACGCTCTGTGACCCTAATATGGGGAAGCAATATATGCTGCCTACCCACACCTGGTCGGAAGGGTGCCCCTGCTGTCGTGAACGAAAACAATGTAACAGCCATCAATCCGTCGTCGAGATGGATTTTTAGGCTTTGATGATCTACCTCATGGTCAGGGAGATTCCAGAGGCGAATCCATCTTGTGCTCTGACAATCTGATGTCCATATTCCCTCAGTTCATCCCATCCTCAACCACTGCTTCCCCATCCGTATATACCCGTCTACCACCCATCTCTGTTGGACCCATTCCACCATCCTTAGAATACCCTTTCCTATCCTCGACTCAATCCATTCCCAATCCGGAAGCCCTTTCCACTCTTTCCTCCTTCTATATCTATGATACCACGACTCACGTGCTGGCGTACAAACCAGTGGCAAAAAAGGTCCACTTGGTAATAGCTCCCATTGATGAGGAGTTTCATATCACCCATAGTCTACCAGCGGATCCACTTGTGAGATTAGCAACCCTTCCATCATGCCCACCAGAATTTGCACCTGGTAAACATTTCACCCTGGAATGGGCTGACAAACTCGATTTAGATCTGGTGAACTGGCTCTGGCCGGAAGAAGTCAAACTCGTCTGGTGGATAGTCTGCAAGCATGAGAAGGCCTTTGCTTGGGTACCAACCGAGCAAGGTTGTCTCGATGAAAAATACTTTCCGCCTGTCAAGATTCCGACTATACCCCATACTCTGTGGGTACTCCACAACATCCCCGTTCCCCCGTCGATGTGGTCAGACACCATCCAAATCATCAAAGACCGGATTGCATCCGGAGTCTACAAACTGTCCACTTCCGCCTACCATTCTTGGTGGTTTTGTGTACTCAAATAGGATGGCAAATCTCTCTGCCTTGTCCATGATCTGCAGCCGCTTAATGTGGTGATGGTCCGTGACTCATCCACCCCACCGTTCATCGAACACTTCGCGGAATCCTTTGCAGGATACACAGTGTATGGGATGATGGACCTATTTGCGGGATATGACCAACGCCTGCTCCATCAGGAATCACGGGATCTTACCACCTTCAATAGTCCAATGGGTCCCCACCACCTTACCACAGTCCCCATGGGATACACGAATGCCGTCCAGATCTACCAGGCTGACATGTCGTTCATCCTGCAAGACAAGATTCCCTGCCATACTTTTCTGTTTATTGATGACCTACTGGTCAAATCTGTCACTACCTGTTATCAGCATCCAGACGGAACTTACAAAACCATTCCTGACAATCCGGGTATCCATTGGTTTATCTGGGAGCACTTACAGGTCACCCACTGGATTCTCCAGTGCCTCCAGAACGTCGGAGCCACAGTTTCTGCCAAGAAATTTGTACTCGCAGCACTGGACGCTACCATCGTTGGACACAAATGCACTGCAGATGGTTGCATTCCGCACGAATCCAAGGTACAAAAAATTCAGGACTGGCCAGAATGCCAGAATATCACCCATGTCTGGGGATTTCTGGGGGTATGTGGTGTGCTACGGATTTTTATTCTCGGTTTTGCTTCTATCGCCCGCCTGTTGGTCGACTTGACCAGGAAGGGTGTTCCCTTTGAATGGGGGGAACCCCAACAACTTGTCATGCAGCATCTCAAGGATGCGATCATCCATTTGCCCGCCCTCCATCGACTGGACTATGAATCTGGGCGAGAGGTTGTTCTTGCTGTTGATACATCTGTTATCGCGGTTGGATTTATTCTATCCCAAGAGGGAGAGGATGGCAAACACTATCTGAACCGGTTTGGTTCCATCGGCCTCAAAGAAGTTGAGAGCCGCTACTCGCAGGCGAAACTCAAACTTTACAGGCTCTTTCGCACATTGCAATCTGTCCGCATTTTCATCTTCGGGTTAGCTAACTTTACAGTTGAAATGGATGCCAAGTATGTCAAGGGTATGATCAACAACCCGGACCTCCAGCCTAACGCAACCATCAACTGCTGGATCGCAGACATCCTGCTGTTCAACTTCCGACTCGTACATGTCCCCACTACCAAGCATACTGGAGCAGATGGGCTATCTCATTGTCCCCTGTCCGAGGATGACCCTCCGGATGATGACAATTTCGAGGATTGGCTTGACAATGCCTACTCCTTCTCAGTTTCCTTGCTCAATGACCGGATGCCTTCCAGCAACCATAGCACTCACCTTGATAGGAACCCATCCCAGTCCGGGAAACTCTATTACGCACTAGCCATCCTCGCCAGTGCAGATTCTGAACCAACCATCAATGAACCAGACATTCCGCATTCGACAAAAGCCCTCACAAAAGAAGCACAGATTGATCGGATCCGGGACTTCTTACAAGATCACATCTGCCCTCCCGATCTATCTGACGCCAAATACATCTCCTTCATCAATGCTGCCACCTGCATTTTCATCTTGAATGGATCACTCTACCAGCAGGAACCCCACGGCTGCCACCAGCTAGTTGTGCATAGCAGTCACCGTTACGGACTTATCAGAGAGGCCCATGATGCTCTTGGACATAAAGGTGTCTTCTCAGTCCAGACACGGCTGCTGCTTCACTTCTGGTGGCCCCAACTCATAGACGATGTCAAATGGTACATCCGGATGTGCCATGAGTGTCAAATCTGACAGACACAGAGGTTCCACATTCCGCCCACCATTCCAGCAGTAGGCAGATTGTTTCATAAAGTCCATATTGACATGATGGTAATGCTGCGATCCAGTGGCTACCATTTTATCATGCAGGCACGGTGTGTGCTGACAGCATATCCGGAATGGCACATGTTGCATTCCGAGAACGCACCTGCTATTGCGTTGTTCATTTTCAAAGACATTCTTTGTTACGGTAGAGTGGTCCCCCAGTCCATTTTCTTCCTTCCTTACTCACTGGTACAATACCTAACCTTACCTACACTACGATTACCCTTAGCGAACTCCTAACCCAGGAGTTAGCTATCCTCTTATTGCTTACCTCAATACCAGTGAGGTTTACATTTCTTTATCTTTGTTTACTTATGCTTTCCCTTCTGCGCCACTGCCCAGTGCAGTGTCGCCCTTTGTCCTTCCTTGGTTCTCCTTGGCCTCCATGGCCTTACGGGAACCTCAGACTTCCATCTATATCTTTAGCGCATGCCAGCCTCATTGCTGCTGCACACCCCTTTCGTCTGGCATGCCTGCATGCCCCTTTTGTCTATTCGCACTCAACCTCACCATTGAGGAAGTGCTCTCTTTCTATTTCCAGCGCATCCCTTTAGGATATGCTGGACCCTTTCCTCTTCCAGCAGATACAAGTCCATGGTCCGTGCTAGAGTACAGCCACTCGTGTACTCTATATAAACCCTGGTGGAACCGGCCGGAAACCCCAGCTAGTTCTACGCAATCCACGCGTATCTACTGGCATCCAGAGAGCTCGCTTCACCTTAGCCAACCTCAAGGCTCCGCTTACTCTTCTGTGGTCTAAAGGTCGCCCCAAGACCTGCTTGCTGAGTTCTGGACCTAGGGCCGAGGGCTTCCGTATCCTCGTTGTCCAGTGACGTCCTGACGACAGCTATCTCTTTGGCTTGCCACTGAGATACCGTGTGCGTCGTAACATTCTTTGTCGATGGGGTGTGGTATCCGAGCTAGTAACTGACAATGGATCAGCTTTTGTTCAAGCACTCGACCTTCTTGCCGCTCGGTATGGCATTCGCCATATCCGGATTTCACCCTACAACTCCCAGGCCAATGGGGTAGTCAAACGGCATCACTACGATGTCTGGGAGGCCATCATCAAAAGTGCCCAGGGAGGGGAACTTTGCTGGCATTCAACAGCTCATTCCATTTTCTGGGCAGAATGCATAACAATCCCTAAGTCAACTGGGCTCTCACCATACTTTATGGTACACGGCATCGAACCGCTCTTTCCTTTCGATCTAACTGAGGCTACATTTCTTGTACCTGCTCCCAATGCTGACATTGTATCTAGGACAACTCTGATTGCTTGGCAAGCCCGTCAGCTCCAAAAACGTCAGGAGGACATAGAATCAATCCAAGAACACGTCACTCAATCACAGTTTGCGTCCCTCAAGCACTTTGAGACACAATTCAAGAACCGAATACGAGACTTCAACTTCAATCCGGGAGACCTCGTACTAGTCTGCAATACATGGATCGAAAAGGAATTGAACCGGAAAATGAAGCCGTGATATCTTGGTCTGATGGTAGTCCTGTGAAGGACTACTGGCAGATCATAGCTGCTGGCCAAGTTGGATGGTGCGATCTTGAAGCTTAGGTATGCAGCCTTCCGGCTGCTCCCCTACCACCCTTGAATGAAGGTCATGGTTCCAGTAATAGACCTGACTGAGTTGTGTGACAGAGAAATGGACAACTATGAAGCAGAAGATGATTCAGAGCATGACGAGGAAGAACTGGATTGGGAGTAGCACCCCCAACAACCAGCCCTATATACATATTCCATCCCAGGTTTAGTCCGGAGCCCTCTATTCCATCCCGGTTTTCATCCAGTGACTCTATCACTCATTATACTGTCACTAAAGAAATAAGAGAAACTCACAAAAAAAAAATCATTCCATCTCGCTATTATTAACTACCAAAAGATACTACTCAAAGGACATCAAACCAATGACATTCCATCCATTCTGTCATGTCTCACCTATAACCAATACATAGAATTTGTATTTGAGCGTGCTCGAGACACAGCGCACATTACTATAAGGACACCCCTTTTATTCTAACAAGTTATCCAGGGTTCGTGCAGGGACAGACGCATAAGAGGTACAAAGAAAACAAGTCGAGTGGTAACTCGTGAAGGATACAGTTGGTCCGAGGACCTCTCCCATTCCTTTCTCTCTTCACTTTACTTTTTCCGAAGCCTAATCATACATTTTCCCTTATTTGCACTATAGGGGTCGCGCTGGACATGGACACAGACATGGATAATTGCGATGGTACTTGAAGGATACAAAGAATTGAAGGAAAACAGTACCCTACTCTACCCCCAGTGCCGCCTTAACCTTTGCCAGCTCCTCACTCTGAAGGGAAATGGAAGCCTCCATCACAGAGGCACGAGCCATGAGCTCTTTGCAAAATACCTGCAAAGATTCAATCCGGGCTTTGAGTACCGGAATGGTGTGCTTAGCTTCAGTGAGAAGTTTGGGAGACGGCCCTGTGACCTTTGTCTTTTTCCGAGGTGTCTCTTCTTTGTCCTTCTCATGCTTATCCGGGATGCTGATTTGAGGAGTCAGGTCCAGATAGAAGAGAGGAGAGGGGGGAGCCGGGACAGCAGGTCGAACCACAACAGTTGGCACCGGATGGACTGGCCCCACAGCAATGAGATGGGAAGGACCTGCACTCGCACCACTAGTTCGAGCAGACTTCAGAGGCTGTTACGTTTGTACTGAGGTACTAACGTAGAACTTGGTCAAATACAAGATTAGAGGTTCCCCAAGGGATGGGGACGTTTCAGAGGTCGGGGGTCAAGGGTTCTCCTTTACTCGAATGACTATTCCTAGTAAGAAGAAAGCGTGCGCTTCAGAAGTGGCACGATTGACTTATAGACACTACACACTTCAGAAGTGGTGTAGATGACTTATAGAGGTCCAAGGGTTTCGGAGAGACTACGAGGTGGATTCCAAGTAGGTCAAAGTTAGGGAAAATACAAGGGACTATCGTCGAGTTTATATACATTCGGTAAATGAAAAGTAGAATGTCGTAGAACACGGTGGAAGGTGAAGGAATCGCTGACCGAGCAAATGATGAGTAATACTGATGGGGAGGGAAGTTGGTCAGCGATGAAAGAAACGATGACTAATAGAAAAGATAGCCTCTCGGTGAGTCCACATGAGGCTTAATAGTACAAGGTGATAGCGAAAGGAAAAGAGAAATAAGAAATCGTAACATTACCCCTGTCGTATGATCGAGTCATCGACGAAGAATCTAAACCTTCCATTAACTACAATGCCCCGTAAGAGGCTCCAGGGGAACCAGTGATATTTCCCCAACCGATGTCGTCAATAGCGTCGTCGTAATCTCCTCCAGCGGCTCCAGGTGGGGTAGGAGGGCGAGAATTCCTTCGGACTGGCCTTGGGGTGGGGGACGTAATGGGATGCGAAGTCCGTCGAGGAGGACGTCTACCGGAGGAAATGCGAGCGGAGCGAGAGGAGGAGGATTGGTGGGCCGGTTGGGAGGATGAAGACGAGGAGGAGGATTGGCGGCGAGGGGGAGGACGACGAAGGGGGCAGGCGGACTGGATGTGACCGGGGTGCCACAGAAGACAGGTAGGGCATTGATAAAAACGACAGTCGACTCGTACGTGACCGAGCTCTCGACATTCGAAGCAAGCCTCGTGATAATGAGGGTGGGTGGGGGATAGGGCGTATCGCTGGAATTGGGTCCCTCCGTTCCAACGAATCTCAGCAAGTTCAAGCATATCCGCCTCGGCTTGGGTCAGGGGTTCCGAAGAGGCGGAAATGGGGGTATGGGTAGTAGGAGAAGGGGAACTCGGGACGGTGGGGATGGAGTCGGGGACGGAATTGAGTTCGGAGAGGTAACGATCCAGGTCGTTGAGGAATTCTCCCATCTCTAATTGGTAGAAGGCGATACGCAAATCTCCGATGATTTCATCGACAGCGGCAGCAGTTTGCTCCCGTACCAGATCTACGCGGGCATTCAATGTTCTAATATGAGGGGAGGAGAACTGACGAATGCGGTGGGCCTGAAGGTAGGCATGGTATAGTACGCGCAGGGGGGAACCAATGTCGAGGTGTGCTTCGATGGGAATTGCCATCCTTGAGCTTCGGGCGGCGGCGTCGAGGCGGTTGATATAGTCGTTGTCAGGGAAGGAGTCCCTGAGGCGGTGGGCGTAGATCGGAAGGTCTACGGATTCGACTGGGGGAGGGGAGGAAGGAGCGAGACGAAGGGGGAAGGATAGTCTGGTAGCTAACGGTGCTGGGAGATGGGATGATTCCCATCCAGGAGAAGGTACAGTAGAAGACGGTTCATCTAAAGTAGAATCTGTGACGGAGGACACAGAGGAGACGGAGGGGGTGGGGTACGTAACGGCCATAGGAGAAACGTTGTATTCGAAGGAATCTGGGCGGTCTGAGCAGGGCATAAGAAGAATGGGAGCTAAGGAGGGAATGCGATGGGGTGAAGCTTTTTGTAGTTCAGGAGGGCCGACGGGGCGTTTTTTAAGCTCCGTTCGGGTAACCAGGAGTCTTCTTCTGCCATGTATCCTTTCCATCAGATCAAGAAGAATCGGCGAGAAGGTGGGCCGCAATGTCGTAAGACCTTCTCGATTTCATACTCTTCTTCCCCATCGATTAAGTCAGGTGGTGGAGTCAGGAAATTGGCTCCGTAAGTTTCATTCCATTTGTATGGGGTAAGAAGGGAGGCGTGGAAGATGGGGTGAATTTTCCAGGTCTTGGGAAGGCGGAGTTTGTATGTAATTGGGGATAGTACGTCAGTGATTGTGAAGGGTCCTTCGCGTTTCGGAAGGAACTTGGAGGGGGTAAGAGAGCGTTTCAGATTTCTTCCCTTGAGCCAGACTTTGTCTCCTTTGGAAAAGGGTTTGAATCCTTTCGATGAGAGACGGGATTTCATGACTTGTCTAGCGAGTTCGTGGGCAGCGAGGGCTTCGTCACGGGCGGCGGTAAGGAGTGCGATGCGGGATTGGACTGCAGGAATATTTGTTTCAGCGATTACCGAGGGGAAGGGACGGGGTTCATATCCCATCATGAGGTAAAACGGAGATTTCCCAGTGACGGAGTGAGGGCGGTGGTTGTGGGCGAATTCGGCGTGGGGAGTCATCTCGGACCATGAGGTGGGGTTATCGTGGCAATAGATACGAAGATAGGTTTCTATTTCCTGGTTGACTCGCTCAGTCTCGCCATCAGATTGCGGATGGTAGGCGGTTGAGAGTTTTAAGCGATAGCCGAGGAGTTTGGCTAGTTCCTTGGCAAACTCAGAAGCGAATTGGGGGCCGCAGTCAGAGATGATAGAGTCGTAAAGGCCGAATCAGGTATAAACCTTATGGAAGAAGAGGTGGGCGATTCCTTCCGCAGTGACGGTTTTCTTGGTAGGGCAGAGAATTACCCCCTTAGTAAGCCCGTGGTCGACCACGACCAATAGGGAATCGAAGCCGTCAGACTGGGGGAGGTCGGTGATCAGATCGCAAGAGATTTGCTGGAAGGGTTGGGAGCAGGAGGACGCGATAGGGGACAACGGAGGAACAGTGGGGTGAGTGTTTGCCTTGTACTGCTGGCATTGGGCACAGCCCTCAACATATCTGCAGACGTACTGGGCCAGGCCAGGCCACCAGTACTCAGCAGCAACAAGTTGTCGAGTCTTCAAATAGCCAGGGTGGCCGGCGGAGATGGAGTCGTGCGAGCGAGCAACGATCTGTTGGCGCAGCAGGGTGTCCGGGACGTAGACCCGTCCCTGGTAGGTCAAGATTCCTGCATCGAATTTCCAGTCAGAGAGGTGGGAGCGGAATTTTGAAGGAACTTCGCCGTCCAGGGCACGTAAGGAGTCAAGGACCAGTGGGTCGGAGGCGGAGGAGGCAGCAATCTTATTGGCTAAGGCCGAGTCGATAAGGTTGACGAAAAGAGAGGAGGGCAAAAGGGTAACAGCGTCGTTGTTGGCGTCCGTGGCAGGGATGAGGTCCGGGCGACGAGAGAGGGCGTCGGGGGCAGAGAGGAGGCGGCCGGGGACGTGGATAAGTTTCAAATCGAAATCGGAAAGGTCCAGTAGCCAACGAGCTTGTCGCCGGTTGAGTTTCTGGGGTTGGCGAAAGTAAGTAAGGTTCTTATGGTCGGTGAAAACCTGAACTGGAAAAGGGGAACCGTGGAGATAGTGCTGCCAGGCTTTAAGGGAACATATGACTGCGAGGAGTTCTCGGTCATAGATATTGTAGTTTCGTTCTGCAGGGGAGAACGATTGGGAGAGGTACGAGCAGGGGTGCCATTCTCTGTTAGAATCGGTTTGGAGAAGGACTCCTCCGGAGGCGTGTTTAGAAGCGTCTGTGGCGACAGCGAAGGGTCGGGAGGGGTCGGGGAGGCGAAGGACAGGTTCAGAGAGGAATGCTTTCTTTAGCGCTTCGAAAGCATTCTGGTGGATCGTAGTCCAATGCCAGGGTGTGGTTTTCTTAGTGAGGTCGATGAGTGGACAGGCGATGTTGGAATAGTTAGAGATGAATCGTCTGTAGAAGTTTGCGAATCCAAGAAAGGAACGGACATCGCGAAGTTTTGTGGGGGTTGGCCAGTCGGCAATTCCGGCAAGTTTGATGGGGTCCATAGCCAGCTGGCCAGGGCGGACGATCATCCCAAGGTATTCTACCTCGGAGGCAGCAAAGGTGCATTTCTCGAGCTTGAGGTGCAGGTCGAGTTCCTGCATGCGTTGGAGGACGCGTTTGGTTCGTTCTGTGTGGGTGTTATCGTCGGGGGAGAAGATAAGGAGGTCGTCCATGTAGATGACGAGCCATCCTTCGGCGATCATGTCATGAAAGGAGTCGTTCATGAATCGTTGGAACGTGGCAGGGGAATTGGTGAGTCCAAAGAACATCACCGTTGGTTCAAAGATGCCTTTATGGGTGATAAAGGCAGCTTTCCACTGGTCACCATCCTTGACGCGAACATTGTTGTAGCCCCATCGTACATCGAACTTGGTGAAGGTCTTGGCGTCCTTCAACTGGTCGATGAGGTCGGAGACAAGGGGTAGGGGATAGGCGTCGCGAGTGGTGTGCTCGTTGAGATAACGATAATCTTGACAGGGTCGGAGACTACCGTCCTTCTTTTTCACAAAGAAGAAAGGGGAGGCTTGGGGGGATTGTGACGGTCGAATTTTTCCGGATTTGAGGTTCTCCTCCAGGAAGGATTCAGTGGCGGTTCGTTCTTCGGCAGTGAGTGGATAGAGTTTTCCGACCTTTGGGGTAAATGATTCGTCGAGGTTGATCGCGTGGTCATAAGGTCGGGAAGGTGGGACATGGTCGGCGGATTCTTTGGTGAATACCGAAGAAAACATGGCGTATTCGGTAGGAAGGGTTTTCTTTGGTTTAGATTGTTCTGCTCCAATGGCGAGTTTGGTGGCAGTAGTAAAGGCCTGAATTACCGCTGGGAATATACATTGATACCTGGCCCCGTGTTTGACCACTCGGTTGATCTTGTAGAGATTAGCCTGGATGGTGGGGAGTCGATGGCCCAAATGGTGGTCCAGGTAATCATAAAGTTTTTCATCGTAAACGGGATCTGTATCAATGTGTCTAACAATCCTGGGCAAAGATGGAGGAGGAGGGCAGAGTTTGGCTGCATGCCGAAGTTCGTCAAGGGTATAGGAGGAGTTTAGGTCCTTAGTCTCGTCCTTATCGGTGGAGATGGAAATAGTCTTTGTCTTCCAATCGATAATCGGGTTCGTGGCTTTTAACCAGGGCATCCCGAGGATGAGGTTTTCAGAGCCGCAGTGCATGATGTAGAATTTGACTTTCTGGTTTATTCCAGAAATGCTGACATAGAGGGTGGTAGTAAAGCGAATTGGTCCACTTTTGTTTGAAGTTTGATCGACGTTTCGAACAGGAATGGGGATGGGGAGTCATTCTCAGGGAAGTCTATGTTTTTGGACAAAGTTCCAGTCGATGCAGGAAATGTCCGCTCCACTATCAATTAAAGCGGTGGTTCCGACGTGTTTCATAGTACGAGTAGGGATGACAAGTTGGAGGGGAATGTGGATGGATTTCTTCTTCTTGTCACCTACAAGTACATGGGTTCTACGTATGGAGGGGTTTCACGTCGGTCGAATCCTCCGTTTCAAAAATCCTGGGTGAATACCACTTTCACCTCAGGGGTTTCTTCTTCGTCATCGTCCTCGATCTCTTGTAGATTAGGGACGTCATCTTCTTCTTCCACCTTCTGCACCTTTCGAGTCTTTCTCTCAGTCGGTGGTTTAAGTGGGGAATTTGAGGGAAACGTGGGGCAATTTCCGGATAGATGTCCAGACTTCCTGCAGCAGAAGCAGAGTCCTTTCTTGATGCATTTTTCTCGTTCGGCAGGGGTGAGCTTTGGGACGCGAACGGCGTCAACGTCCATGGCGTTAGGGTCTTTGGTGGGTTGGTGTGAAGTGTAGGAATGATAGGAGGAGCGAGCTGGAGTTTTGCTTCGAGCAGCGATTTCTGCGGCGCGATCCCATTGTGTTTTGAAATGGTTTGCCTTTTTGTACCATTCGTCGATGGTACTAGGGGGGGTGTCCATGGACATGATCCTCTTCATTAGAGGAATTGGTATTCCAGTTGAATAGTATCCGATGAGGACATTGGGGTCGGAGATGCCAGAGAGGGCAGCGTAATTCTGGAATTCGGAAGTATATTCTAGAAGAGAGGGAGAGTAATCTCCGTTCTTAGTGGGGTTCATTCGCCTAGTAGACAACCAGGCAATGGCTGAGGTGACAGTATCTTTCTGGTCGAAGGCTGTGCTGAAGGATATGATGAAGTCGTCGAAGGAACCGAAGGTAGGAGGGGAAGATGCGAAGACCTTCTGTCTGAAGGTAGAGGCCCAGGTTGCGGCGGATCCTTTGGTCATATATGACAAGGCAAAAGCGATCCTTTTTGCGTCGGTGTCGTAGACTTTTTCATTGACCAAGAGGTAGAATTGGACCGCCTGAATCCAGGCTTTGGCGGTGTTGTGAGAACCGTCGAACGGTTCGGGGAGGCCGATCCGTAATTCGACTGGCTTGGAGGAGCTCATGATTGGGGAGGGGTTTCTGGTTGGGGAGGGGCGTCGAGAGGGTAAGGAGAAAACTGGGTGGCGGTTTACTGGAGTTGGGGATGGAGGGGTGGGGGATCGAGGGATTCGTAGAGACGAAGAGAACTGATGGGAGAGGTCTAGTGCTTCTTCTTGGTCGAGGTTAAGGTCAGGATCAAGTGGGGAGGGGGGTTCTGAGTGTTCTGAAGGTTCGGAATCAAGGAGTTCGGGGGAGGGTTGTCGACGAGATCTAGGGCCCCACTGGGCAGACGAGGAGGGTCTGTGGTGAATGGCTGCTACGTCGTTGGTAGGCCGTCGAAGAGAACTTTGACCTTTTGTTACGTTTGTACCGAGGTACTAACGTAGAACTTGGTCAAATACAAGATTAGAGGTTCCCCAAGGGATGGGGACGTTTCAGAGGTCAGAGGGTCAAGGGTTCTCCTTTACTCGAATGACTATTCCTAGTAAGAAGAAAGTGTGCGCTTCAGAAGTGGCACGATTGACTTATAGACACTACACACTTCAGAAGTGGTGTAGATGACTTATAGAGGTCCAAGGGTTTCGGAGAGACTACGAGGTGGATTCCAAGTAGGTCAAAGTTAGGGAAAATACAAGGGACTATCGTCGAGTTTATATACATTCGGTAAATGAAAAGTAGAATGTCGTAGAACACGGTGGAAGGTGAAGGAATCGCTGACCGAGCAAATGATGAGTAATACTGATGGGGAGGGAAGTTGGTCAGTGATGAAAGAAACGATGACTAATAGAAAAGATAGCCTCTCGGTGAGTCCACACGAGGCTTAATAGTACAAGGTGATAGCGAAAGGAAAAGAGAAATAAGAAATCGTAACAGAGGCAACAGCTGCCTACAAGGCGGAATAACAATCCGTCCAAGAGGACGGACTATTAATGGTCAGAACAAGCTATCCGGAGGGGATCTTACTCACCTGGTGCCTTTCCTTTTCCTTCTGGCTCCTTCACCTCTCACCTTCCGCCTCTACCCTGCAACTTATCACACTTCACCTTCAATTAAGCACACGGATTGCACATCCAATTGGGAACTCCGGCGCATTGGCGACCGTTTCGCTTGCATGGGCCACATGGTTAATCATGGACCATTCGGTCTGGGATTCATGAAGTAGTGACGATGACGACCTCGTCTTCATCATCGTCATCATCATTGGCTGCGATGGAAGGGACTCGCTAAGAATATGTATTAAGCCTCGCCAGTTCAAATGGAGCAAGGACTCACCTTGTGTTTCGAACAGTTGGAGGCTCTGGTCCCTGAAGAAGAAGACCCAGCAGCATTGGATGGCTTGTCCAACGGCTTGAGCAATCTGGTCATTTGAAAACCGGATGTGGATTGCTGGCGGGAGGTGATTTCGCCTTGCCACTTTTGAAAAAGGGCATTGGCCACCCGCATCTTCATGGTCAGGCTCTCCTCTAAAAGAGGAGCCAGCCCTGCCCTTCCAGCCTTCGTGAATGTGGAGTGAACCTGCATCTAAGGCACTGTAAGCAATGTGACCTCAGCACATATCTATTCACGATGTACCAGGGTGAGGTGCCACTCCTTGCACCAATACTCCTGCTCCTCCATCAACTCCTCCTTGTCATCCAGAACCGAGCTCGCCACCCCATCAAGACGACTCTTTGTGTCGCCAAAATCCTTGAGGATCTGCTGTTTTTCTTGGTTAGCTGGAGACGAGCAAGAGAGGGAGAGGATTTCTTCAAAGGGAGAGGTAGACATGGTGATAAGGGAAAGAGGAGAGATGTGGAGTGGATTGAAGAACAAACCAGACCTTTATAGTGGATTCACTATTGTCCATCACCTAGTGGACCACATGCCTCCACATCATGTGACCAGCTGCAGACAGCCAGTATCTAAGTTCCCCGCGGATGTAGGATCCCTCAGATCTCTACAGTTGTAGGTCCCAGATTCCCGGATACTGAACATTCCATAGGTACTGTCAAAACACGCATACCCACCATCGTTCCATGTCCATCAAAGCGTGTCCCAACAAAGTACATATGTATTTCCGTCCATTTGAACCAATCTGTCAATCCGGCACAGTCAGATTGGCAGGTTTCTGTTCCTTTTTATTTTCTTATTCATTCGAACTCGTACAATGTACCATATAGTGCCCTGAACCTTCTGTACTGTGCATACTATGTACAAACCGGACCCAACTACTTACATTACCCTACATTAGTGGTGTTTTAGTGGCGCTGCAGACAATTACCATAGTAAAAGCCCTGAGGCATGGCCCAGGCTACAAAAACTATGAGGACAGTTAGAATAAACACTTTTCCTTTTGGCCAAATCTCTGTTGGAAAACTGCCGCCATTCTTCCTTTTATTCGTCTTTCAATTCTGGTCCTCGTCCTTGACTGGAAACATTCATTTTCAACCCGGAGACTCATTCCGGTGGTCCAATCTTGCCCAGAAACCCATGTTCACGTCTGTTGACACTGAGGTGCATTCCTAGCAATCCACCCATCGTTGATATCCTACAGAACCCCTTGGGACGAGAAATACTCGCCCAAACTTTTGTTTTGTTGAAACAAGAGAATCTGGAAGGTAACACCTTTTAACCACTTTTCTTTCTCTTCAATGTCAAAGAAGTTCCTGTTGTCAGGACTTCAATGGACAATGCAGATGTGGAAGCCTGCAGCCCTCAGTCCTAGATACTAGTAGTGGGCCTTGGGGCGACCCTTAGACCTCAGAAGAAGGAAGCTATGTTGAACTACAAGGTACAGTATGTAGTGGCAGAGTGACATCTATTACTCACCAGTTGGTAGTGTCCTTACAAGGAAGGTGGTGATTTCTAGTTAAGAAGTAATTGGAACTCAGACAGCTGAGTCTGAATATTATATACTACATGCATGTGTGGATATTACCTTATATAGATAATTATAATGCATATATGCGTTTAAACACTTATGTATATGTTAAGGTGCTGCTATTTTAGCACACGCTCAACAAGCTAAGTCTTGAGGAGAGTGAGAGACTTAGGGTTCTCTAAGTTGCCAGTAAGTACATGTGAATTGTGTAGAACTAGCTGGGGAATCCAGCAGTTCTACCACTAGGGTTTATATACTATACAGGAGAGGCTGTACTCTGGCAGCTATAGTGCTTGAAGAGAAAGGGTCTGTCAGATCCCAGAGGGATTTAACAGAAGAGGAACAAGGGGAGGAAAACATACTATGGCAAGTATGTAAGTGGTAACTACCTGGCTATGCCCAGAAAAGGATGGGATAAGTAGATCAGGTGTTATACCAGTGGTAAAGAAAGGAAGAAAAAGGGGAAGGGGACCACTCTACTGTAACACTCTGTAAAATAATAGAATATTGATTAGTAAGTATAATAGTAAGCTCAATAATTTACAATGTGTTGGTCTTCGCTGATAGCTATTTGAGGGCTTTTAAAGCAATAGAATTTTAGAATTGATATGAACAATTAATTTGAGTACTTACAGTGACTCAAAAAACTGTCTACATGTTTGGTCATTTTTCACTAAATGCATTATTCCATGATAGCCCCTAATCCTTACTCTGACCCATAAGTGTATGAAATAAAGTAGCCTTCATAACTGCTTCAACCCTTCTAGACATACTTTCTAATCATATTGAGACTGTTCCTTGTCAATCTTTCCCCACTGCTTCACTACTCTTTCCCATAATTGATAAAATTCTATATAAGTGCACTTTTATAACCTGGGGGGTGTCTCTTGAGGAGATTCCAAGTATGTTCAATGGGATTAAGGTCTGGAAATTGTGAAGGCCAGTACAAAAGCTTGATTTCTTACTCTTCAAACAATCTTTGGGCTCTTCTAGAGATATGCTTGGGGTTATTATCTTGTTGACAGAAAATATTATTTTCTGGAATTCCATATTTCTCCATGCTCTGCAGTTGTTATGATACAAGGTGACTTCTGGAGTCTGAGTATAGTGACCATCAATGTCAGCAGATGTGAGGGCCCTTTGTGATGAAGGCATGCTCTTTGTTGCGACCCAATCGTACTAGGGATGAAACCTAGTGACAGATAAGGCAACACCAAATAAGACGTCGCTGGAAAGATGAATAAAGATAAAGGATTGGAGCGGCTTAATGCTACAATTGTACTCTGGGGAGAATACAAGAGGACTAAGCTGGAGAGCTTAGGCTGTCTTGGCTCTATTCTTTATACTACAGAGCCCTTGGGCTTACATAAGTAAACTATACTACATAAGGGAATGCCCAGCGACCTACATGGTCCTAGGGCATGACGTCATAGATAACTATCTACGGTTCATACACCATGAGGCTTTAATATCCGTGGTGTGAGAACGCCGTCCCTTGGGAATGTCACCCGTGGGTACATCAGTGGCATCTCCACCTCCTATATCGTAATATCGATCTGATCTAGATGTGGATCTATCAAGATACCATCTCATCTGATCAAGATCTCTTAATGTCCGTGTATCGTAATATATATGTAATGCTACATGTAATGTTCGTGTAGGCCTCATTGGCCGTCGTATGCTATGCTACAAGGTAATTGCTTATATATTATGTAATATGAGATATCCCACGGTCACATGCCATCTTCTAAAGGATTCTCTTAGGAATGCGTCGTAAAGTATAGACGGCTACCATCGTAGTCCGTATCTGTACTGATAATCGTCAGGCAATGCCTTCGCATGCGATCATCTTTCGTGATATGTCCTTGATTACTAATGTTACGATGTCAAATCACAACACTCTTACCAAGGTAAAGAATGAAACTAGGAGGCCTCAGGAGAGCCTCAGTCTCACAGAGATAAAGAGTGGACACTAGTAGTCATGGGTATGATTGCATAGAACTAGCTTGGGAGCTGAGTTCTATGGGACATGGTTTATATACTACAAGTACTACAGTTGTTATGATAATGGGTACCCCCATACCTTTTTCTTTCTTTGATTAGCTTTCTTTGTCGTCACTCCTCTTCTCCTTGCTCCTCCTCCTCTGTCCACATGGGACATTGTCACCTTAGACTGGCTCCAAGACTACACTACACTACACCTACCATTAGGCATAGAAGGTTAGCACTTATCCAGAACATTGCTCATACCCCAGCACTCGCTCATCTCCTGGATAGCCCCTATCACCACCACCACTTGCCTATGCCCCCTATTCCTGGGATAGCCAAGTACCCTATCTGAACCCTGGTACTTCCCCATCAGTGCCACATGTTATGGTAGAGTGGTCCCCTTCACCTTTTTCTTCTTTCCTTTACCACCAGTACAACACTTGACCTACTTATCCCATCCATTTATGGGCATAGCTAGGTCCCTTATCACTTATGTGCATTTGTAGTATGTTTGTCTTTCTTTATCTCTGTTTCTCCTTTGCACCACTACCTATTGCAGTGTCACCCCTTTCTTATTCCATGATAGCCACCACTGTCATGGACCCTTTATATACTTTTTGGTCTGCAACCTCATTATTGCAGTGAATCTCCTTCTTCTGGCATAATAGCCTTTCCTATCATGCTCCTTTTATCCTTCTCAGTCAACCACCTGGTTTGTGGAACTGAAACCCTTCCTCTTCTGTCACATCCCTTTGGGATCCAACAGACCTTTCCCCCTTCAAGCACTATAGCTGCCAGGGTACAGCCCCTCTTGTAACCTATATAAACCTTAGTGGTAGAACTGCTGGATCCCCAGCTAGTTCTATGCAATCCACATGTATCTACTGGCAATCCAGAGAGTCTCTAAGTCTTTTGACCCTCATGACTTCACTTCTCTCACCAGTGGTCTAAAGGGCACCCTAAGCCCTGCTACCTTGTTCTTAAGAGACTGAGAACTGCAGGCTTCTGCATCTGCATTGCTTGTTGAAGTCCTGACAACAGGATCTCTCTGACATTGTCACTGAGATACTGTTACGATAGAGCGGCCCCCTACCCCTTTTTCTTCCTTTACCACTCACTGGTACAATACCTGACCTTACGACTACTATAGGCGAACCCCTAACCATAGGGTTAGCTACCCTCTTACCGATTACCTAAGTACC
>JBBPSY010000181.1:0-19178 GCA_038093855.1 Rugiboletus extremiorientalis
GTGGAATGAATTTTCATAGATCGCGGGAGTTTCAACTCGACCGCATTAGGTCCGTGCATAGATATGACTTCATATGGTCCGAGCCACCGTTCGGTCAATTTAGCCGATTGCCGAGTCTTTCTGAGATCAAGGTTTTCGGTTGAGAGCCAAACGCGATCGCCGGGTTCATAAATAGGGGCTTCTTTTCTATGTTTGTCCGTTTGTATCTGCATCCTCCTTCGGCTAGCCTCCAACGCATTCTTCGCGTCTGCTAAGGTTTTACCAAAATCATTGGAAAAGTCCGTTGCGGCAGGATTCGGCATGTTTTTAGGTTCAATTCCCATGCGAGGAGCGTAGGAACGAGTTATTTCGAATGGTGATTTTTTTGTTGCCGAATGTTGCCTGTTATTATACGTAAATTGCGCCAGCGCTAACCAGTCGTACCACGAGTTCTGGTTCTCAGTACAGAACATGCGGAGATACTGCTGTAAGTCCCTGTTCACACGCTCAGTTTGCCCATCGGTCTGAGGGTGAAAAGCTGTTGACATGCGCAGCTCGATCTTCAGCATCTGGGCCAGATCTCGCATGACGTGAGAAGCGAATTGTGGTCCGCGGTCTGATATAATAGAGTTAGGAAGTCCGTGGGTTTTCCACACATGGTCTCGATAAAGTTTGGCCGTTCCCAGGCTAGTTACTTCTTTACCCGTGGGAATAAAGACGACTTCCTTTGAGAATCGATCAATGACGACCAATATGGAAGTGTACCCGTTGCTTTCAGGTAAGTCCGTTATGAAATCTACAGAAATGTCCTCCCATGGTCCAGCGGGTACCGGATTAGGTTGCAACTTGCCAGAAGGCGGGTGGTTGGACGGTTTCATCCGTGCGCATCTTTCGCAACGTGATGTGTAGTCGGAAACCTGTGCTTTGATTCCTTCCCACGTGTAGTACCGCATAATTAATTCCCGCGTTTTCTGGGAACCTCCGTGTCCCGTAATAGGAGAGTCGTGATAAAGTTCAATAATAGATTGGCGGAGATCTCCGATGGGAACATAGATCTTGCCATGGGAGCGATATAGTCCATTATCGTCCATAACATAATTGCCTTCTTTCATCTTATCTTGTGCTTTTCTTACACGTTCCATGAGAGTTTCTTCTGTCCCATGTATATGGACGGATGTCTGCCGAACACGTTCTGGGGGAATGAAAACAACGCCTTTGTTGTCGTCTTCTATCCCCTTTTGGTGATCTTCTCTTCGGCTAAGAGCATCGGCCTTTCCCATGGAAGTGCCTGGTTTCTTTACTAATATATAGTTGAAGCAGCTCAGCCACTGCGCCCATCTCGCTTGTCTCCGGTTCAGATCTTGAGATTTCATGAAGTATTGTAGATTGGCATGATCTGACCAGATTTCAAACTGATGCTTTGCGCCTTCTAAATAATGCCGCCATACTTCTGTACATTCGATGATGGCCAGCATTTCTTTGTCAGCGATAGGATAATTTCGTTGTTCGCTTGACATTTTGTGGGAATGGAAAGCAACTGGGTGCCACTTTCCTTCCTTTTCTATAGATAGAACGCCACCAGTGGCAAAGTCCGAGGCGTCGCATTCTAACCGGAATTGACAGTCATTGTCTGGGTAAGCAAGGATTGGAGCTTCTGTGAATGCTTGTTTCAACGTGTCAAACGCTGATTGTTGTTCCGTTCCCCACTCCCATACTTTATCCTTCTTTGTTAAATCGTTAAGGGGTGCCGCGATGCGTGAGAAGTCATTGATGAAGCGGCGATAGTAATTGGCTAATCCCATAAAGGATCTAACCCCTTTTAGCAATGTGGGAACGGGCCAGTTGAGAATGGCTTGAACTTTGCCTTTCTCCATTTCTGTACCGTGTGAATTGACCATCATTCCCAACATCTCGACTTCTTTGACTGAGAAGAAGCATTTTTCCGGTTTTAAATATAGGTCATTCTCTTTTAGCCTCTTAAGGACTTCTTGTACGATCTTATCATGTTCTTCTTGATCTTCTGTTTTCGTAAAGATCAAGATATCGTCTATATACACAATGACGCATGTCTGCATGTCGTAAAACAGATCATTCATCATGTGTTGAAACGTAGCGGGCGAATTGCACTGCCCGAAGAACATGACAACGGGTTCGAAACTGCCTCGATGACATACAAAGGCGGCTTTCCACTCGTCTCCTTCTTTGATGCGTACGTTATTGTATCCCCATCGAAGGTCCATTTTTGTAAATAACTTTGCCCCTTTTAGTCGATCAATCAACTGAGAGATAAGAGGAAGCGGATAATTATTTTTGACGGTCCACTCGTTTAGATATCGGTAATCTTGTACCATCCTCTTTTTGCCATCCTTTTTGGGTATGAAGAAGACTGGTGATGTCTGAGGAGATTTTGAGGGCCGTATATAACCTTTTCGTAATTGTTCGTCAACGAACTTAGACACTTCTTCTTGTTCATCAGGACTCATTGGGTATAATTTTCCTTTTCGAGGTTTAAATCCCGGTTTGAGATCTATGGCATGATCCCATGGTTTACGAACCGGCATTCGTTCCAATGTATTCTTTTTGAAGACGTCGATGAAATTGTGATACTGTTTCGGAACTAACTCTTCGGGAGTTTTGTCTATTGGTCCTTTTGACTCAAGTGCCTTAATGATACGATAGGCTGTTGGTGCATTTCTGATTTCGTCATCATCTAGACTCCTCAGAATTGCAGCTCGATCGCTTAAAAGGAAACAGGAACGTGGGCATCGTGTGAGTCGGACATTCCCGGTTTGCCAATCTATTTCAGGGTTATGTTTGGCGAGCCAGGTATATCCGAGGATCAGGGTGTTTCTTCCGAGATCTGTAACTTCTGCTTCTATCCTTTCCCTGTGTCCTTGAAACTCTAAAATGAGCTCTGCAACGTGCGTGATATTGCCAGCACTATTCTTGGTTCCATCGACATTGTAAACGGGGATCGGATTTGGAAGTGGCTTGGTTTTAATCTTATTAACCGAAGCCCATCGTGTATCGATAAAGATGCCGTTAGCCCCTGAGTCCAGAAGCGCTTGGGTTGCCACCATTTCGTGCTTTGTCGTGGAGTTAGCAACTTTGATCTCCAGACAGATCTCTCGTTTTGGTCAAAGAGATCGCACTTTGATTTTATCCGGGTTTTCTATAGATAGAGAAGTCGTAATGGGGGAAGATTTTTTTGTTTTTGTTTTGACCGAATTAAGCCTGCATTCCCGTGCAGCAAGCTTCTTGGTAGAAGACCCAGTCTCGGTTTGGGAAGAAGAACAGTCCGTATCGTAATTTAATGTCCTATTTTGGGAGTTGAAGATTTCATCATCTTCTTCTCCATATGCCACGTCGAGGTTACAAAATCGATTATAAAAACTATTCATATCAGGTCCGTTTGCCTCGTGATCACCCGGTTTGATCACTTGGCTTGGCCTTTTCCCTTCATCTCCGTCTCGTGGAGGTCGAAGAAATAAGCTTTCATTTCCTCATAGCTCATTCCTTGTACGACTCGATCAGGTCCAGGATCTCGTCCCTTTCCCTTTCGTCCTTTGCTTCCACGAGGCGGGCTATCCTCCTCCGATTCCGACGAATCCCCTGTTGTAGCAGCACGTACCTGTTTAAACTTTGAGCACCGGCGAGAATGCCCTCCGCCAAGGAAGTGACATTCTGAACACTGCTTCTTTGGCTTTTTACAGTCTTTAGCCGTATGAGGGCCTTGACAGTTAAAGCATTTCAGAGGTTTACGTACTGCGTCAACGTTCATAGCGTCGTCGCGGGATCCGGATTGTCCTTGTCGGGAAGAGGAGCCTCCCCATATCCGTCCGTCGGAGTTTCGTAAATTGAATGCCTCCAGGGCATTCCCTGCCGTAGCAATATTGTCCATGTATGCTATTACTGTATTTTCTCGTTCTCCCTGTTGGAAGATCAACTTTATAATATCTTCTCGGGTGTTCTTTTCGAGAAGATGGGTGCCCATGAAGTCATTGCACCCGCTTCTGTCGTAAATTGTTTTCCATCGGGAAAGGAATTCGGTGGTCCTTTCCCGTGGACCTTGTTTGCATCGTAGGAGTTGGTTTAGGTATATGTCCTGTTGATTGCCAGGACGAAATCGTTCTAGGAGCATGGTACTGAGTCGTACTCTATCTGGCCACATAGCCATGGGACCAGACAGATATCTTTGGAGTTGGGTTCGGGCCCAAACTCCTGCTCCGTTCTTATCTTGTCCATCTCGGGTTCCTATTCGTGTGAGGACTCCGAGACATAGTGATCTGTCGTCGACAAAGGTTTCGGGGTTGCAATCTATATATATTTGCATATTCGTCCACCAGTGGTCGAATCGTGCAAAGTTCCCATCGTATAGTCCTGGATCTGCTATTGCCTCTACCTTTTTAGCTACCTTCATTTCAACCCGCGGGCCCTGTGCCAATTGTTCCGCAGCCTCTGCACGTGCAGTAGTAGCTGTGAGTTGGTTCTGGAGTGCCAGAACGGTGCCTTGGAGCTGCGTAACAAGCACAGTCAGATTTGTTAGTGCAGCAGCCTGCTGCTGTACATCTTGCTCGACGTTCATGTTTGGTCAAGCGTCTTTCTGGTTTAGGTGGAGGGGATGGAAATTCTTTTTCGACTCGAGCTAAGTGAAGTGCTGCGAGGCGGCGTCTTTCTTTATCACGTTCTTCTCGGGTAAGAGAAGGTTTAAGTTTCTTTGGTAGGTGTGACTCGTCGATGTCTGAGTCGTAGTCAGGGAGTTCGTCTCTCTTCCTTTTAGAGGACTGAACGTAAGTTGCTTCGGATTCGTATAAATGGGGTGGTGGAGCTCCTTCTTTAATGTAACCGGCTTTTTTGTTTTCTAGCCAGTTGAGTAGAGCGTTGCGTTGCTCTCTTGTCTTGTACTTTAGTGCGATCCCGTCGTAATAGGAGTTGAGGGATGGATCGTCGTCTGCGTCTTCGCGTTTGCAAGCGTAGCGAACGTCGAAGGTGTATTTCCCGACTGGGAAGTCTGGGAAGCCTTTGAAGTGCGTGGGGATGTTAAACATCCTATGAATGAAAATGAAGAATAATCGAAATGAGGGCTAATTCCTCTCCAATTTCGACGAACTTGCAGCCAATAGCCTACTGCACAGTTCTTCTGAGAAGGTGGTAGCTACTTGTACTGTGATTCGACGTATCGGTGGGCACAAGACCGCTCTTTCACCGATGCGTGGAATATGTATCGTAAAGAAATGAGCCTCACGAGGACTCGGACGTATCCGTTCGAAAGAAAAAGTAGGTAGGCGGGGCGGTTTTTAAACGCTTGAATCCCTTTCGAGGGAACCCACTACTCCGGCCTAAAGCCTGCGAGTCTCTCTTCTCCCATCTCGGGAGCGCTTTACGTAAAAGGAAATGGGCTCAAAGAGCAAAAGAAGTGAAGGTTGAAAAATCCCGTTGCACAAAGGCGACCTCGGGTCCGGTATGTTCCACTTGCCCCTGTGGATCGGGGTTGTCCGAAGACGGTGTCGGTAAGATGACGGAAGTGGTGTAGAGTAGGAAGAGTAGTCAAGTTCTAATGTTGCAACCCAGGGATTGACCTAGGCTACACCACTATAACTCAATAGGAGACTCAAGTATAATTGCTGGGGAAACCAACAGAGAACTTGACTGGAGTTCTCGGTTGGGATGGCATTGCTTAAATACTATCTACTGTTTGTACAGGACAAACAACGGTAATTAAATACGTGAGATATCAATGTGTGGGACGGTGATTAAATACGTGAGGTAAACATGAGGCGAAACACGTGTAGAATGGAAGCATGACGGTAATTAAACAGAGAAGAGAAGCATGCGTGTGATACATGTGTTGAGCGGAAATTAAAAGAAGCATGGAAGCGAATCGACAACGGCGATCTCACATAATAATGTAAATATAGCCAAACAACCGGTACATCGGTACGGTCGGAGTTTGGATCAGAGTTCCATAAAAAGGTAAACATGTACAAACAAAGAGAAAAAGAGACGGAGTATGTAGAACTCCTGTACAACGTCCTAGGGTTAGGGTCCGAGCGTATGCTACCACTCATGCATAGTGTAGAGCGAAGGACTTAGACATAGAATAACTGTTATGCGTGTAGGCGCACGACGAATCGCAACACTTGCTGAGTTCTGGACTTAGGACCATAGACTCCGCATCTACATTGTCCAGTGAAGTCCCGATGACAGCTATCTCCTTGGCTTGCCACTGAGATACCGTGTGTGTCATAACAACTAGGAAATTCGACAAAAAATCATTACTGACCTGTAGTATTAAAGTCATACCACCAAATTGCACATCATGTGGCATCATTGTAGCACCATGGCCACATTGTGTGACATCACCATAGGATGGGTCATCAATGTTGGTGTCAGTGTCAATGTCAATGTCGGTGTCAATGTTGATGTCATCATCGTTGCATATGATGCACTGTCTGCCGTGTCATTATAGTGTCATGCATAGCAGTCGTGTTGTGTGTATGTCGTTGTTGTCATCATCACAGGCACCGTGGCTGCATCACATGGCACCAGCATGGTGTATGTTGTCATTGCACCATGGCACCATGGCCATGTCATATGGTGCCATCGTAGGTAGGCCATCATCACTGTCATGGTTGTCAGTGGCACCATGCTCATGTCGTGCCGTGTTGTCATATCACTGTGGTACCATGGCGCTGTGGTCGCATCACATGGTACCATCGTGGGGTAGGTTGTTGGCGTCGTTGGCATCATTGTCACATGCAGTGTGCCATCTGCCACACCACTGTGTCGTCACATGCAGTGCACCATCCGCCACATCACCATTCCACAGTGGCACCATGGTCGTGTCATGTCGCATTGTTGTATCACCACAGTACTGTGGCACTGTGGTCGCATCACATGGTGCCATCGTGGGGTAGGTCGTCATCATCATCATTCGCATGTGGTGCACAATCTGCCACACTGCTATATTGCATGGTGTTGGCGTCGTGGTGATGGTGGTGGTGGTGGCGGTGGTGTGGTGTCAACAACATCAAGTTGCCATGTCATTGTGCCACCATGGCACCATTGCATGATGTTGGCATTGTGGCCACCACCGTCATATCGTCATGCCACTGTGATTGTTACACTGGTATCCTGGTACTAGTGTAAAACTTGGTAGAGTGCAAAGACAGAGGTTCTCCTTCAGGTAAGGAGATTTCAAAGGGGTCGTAGGGTCAAGGGTTCACCCTTATCTTGAATGACAGTTCCAGGTAAGGAGAAAGTGTGTGCTTCAAAAGTGGCAGAATCGACTTATAGAGGCTGCAGATGACTTATAGAGGTCCAAGGGTTCAGAGGGGGTTCAGAGCACTACTAGGTGGATTCCCAAGTAGGTCAAAGTTAGGGAAATACAAAGAAGTAAATGACGGGTTTATATATGTTTCTGGAATGAAAGATAGAACATCATAGAATGTTATGGAAGGTGGAGGAAGGGTCGCTGACCGAGCAAATGATGAGTAAGTTCGGTGGAAGGAAGTTGGTCAGCGATAAGAATGATGACTAAGAGAAAAGTACAGCCTCTCAGTGAGTTGACATGAGGCTTGGTAATACATGGGAGAAACAGAGAGAAGGTGAAAAAGAATGAATCGTAACAGTGATGTCGTTGTGCAGTGGTAATGTGAGTCAGAGTTGTTAGTTGTACATGATAGCCATAATACTGCCATGTAAGGAGGGAAGGGGGGAATCAAAAACAGTGAAAAAATCAGAATGAGTGACTGAAGACATTAATTGACGACATACCCTGTTATTGTTATGGTAGAGCGGTCCCCCTCCCCTTTTTCCTCATTCCTCACTCACTGGTACAACACTTGACCTTACTTACTCTATGATTACCATAGGCAAACTCCTAACCATAGGGTTAGCCAACCTCTTGTCACTTACCTCAGTACCAGTGAGGCTTTCCCTCTGTTTACCTTTACTTACATATGTTTCCCTTCTGTGCCACTGCTTGATGCAGTGTCGCCCTTTGTCCTTCCTTGGTTCCCACAGCCCCATGGCCTCCATGGGAACCTTGGACTTCCACTTATATCACTCGCGCATGGCAACCTCATTGTTGCCTCGCACCCTCTTCTTTTGGCATGCCTGCATGCCTCTTTTACTTCTTTGCACTCAACCACACCTTTGTGGAAGTGCTCCCCTTCTTTTCCTGACTCGCCCCTTTGGGGCATGGCAGGCCTTTTCCTCTTCCAGTAGATAAACACTCTTGGTCTGTGCTAGTGTACAGCCACTTGTGTACACTATATAAACCTTGGTGGAACCGGCTGGAAACCCCAGCTAGTTCTACACAATCCACACGTATCTACTGGCATCCAGAGAGCTCACCTTGTCTTCAACACCTCAAGACTTCGCTTCACTCTTCTGTGGTCTAAAGGTTGCCCTAAGACCTGCTTGCTAGGTTCCAGACTTAGGACCGTAGACTTCTGTATCTATGTTGTCCAGTGAAGTCCCAATGACAGCTATCTCTCTGGTTCGCCACTGAGATACCGTGTGCATCATAACAAAAGAACTAGCTCTTCTACACCAGGGTTGCTATTAAGCTTCCCCACCAGGCAATATGGAGGAAGACTCGAGATATGACGACCTCTCCCCTGAGGATCGTGCCTTCTACCTCACACAAGACAAGAAAGGCAAGTTAGCACTCAAACAGATAGCGGATAATGAGGCCCAAGCTCAAGAACGACGACTACCTGGCTCCTCTTCCCTCTCAGTCGCTGAAAGAGACACTGCTGAAGTCGCCCGTTGGACCCAAACCCGCATTGAAAGACAACACTCTCAAGAATCATCCCCTTTGCCTTCCCCTGCCCCCACGCCCACCCCCTCTCTTAGTCACTCCACGAAAAAGTCCAGCAGGCCCAGATTTAATCTGACAAGCAGTCGCCCACACTCAGGTGCTGGTGTAACAATTCCTGAGAGCAGGTCCAAGTCCCGTAGAAGACTCACCGAAATTCCTGCATCTGGTACCGCCCTCACAGTAGAAGGAGCATTAATTCCAGACCCCAACGTACACATCCGTGGGATTGACTCTGACGTCGAAGAAGAATCAGAAGACGATGACATGGGCAAAGAGTCATTACCCCACGACTTCTCCGGACAAGTAGAAGATGCTAACTGGTGGCTGCAAGCTATGGCAGCTTGGCACCAGATTAAGCATGACAAGATGGAGGACGCCAAAATCATTACCACAGTGTTAGCAAAGATGGGCAAAGGGCAAGGTTGCGTTTTCACTGAAGGATACTATGCAAAACTCACTCAACCCACTGCCCACCCTAACTTCGATACTTGGCGGGTCTTTTCTGAAGAATTCAAAAAGGTCTTCTCTGCCAAGAATGAAGCAGTGGATGCCCGAAGAAAGCTCCATAACCTCCAAATGAAAGGATTATCCACCGAAGCACTCAAACACTACACCACGCAGTTCAATTTACTCCTTGGCCTCTCTGGTATCGCTGATCAGAACATGATCAACGATGCCTATTGCCAAGGACTACACTATTCTCTAGTCGGAGACATCCTTTGTGGAATGGAGCCTACCACACTAGATGGATGGATGACCACTGCCAGTAATCACACTCAGGTGCATGAACACCTCTGAGACTTCTGTCGAGGAGGGTTTCAATCAGCACGACATGATCCAAACATGATGGACGTAGACAGGATCAATCTCACCAGTCCTGAATGGGCTTGTCATAACCGAGATTGACTCTGCTACATCTGTCACAAACCTGGCTGTATTAGCCGAAATCATCCAGGGCACAGAAACTACAGACAGCCCATGCAGCAGAAAAGTTCCACTCCAGTCCCCTCCAACCCCTCAACTTCTACCCCGAAGAAACCAGAAAGGTTCATGACCATGCAAACGAGTGCCTCCTCTTCCTCAGATCCCTTAGATGCCCACATTGCCGATCTAGAAGGAGGACGGAAGGATAGAAAGGAGATCCTTCGGGTTCTCAAGGAATGCTATGACGAAGATGTTGAAGAACCACACACCACCTATGAGGTTGAACAAGTCAACCGCATTTGTGTTGGAAAGGATTTTTAGAAAGGAGACTCGCCACAACGTCTTGCTCTCCTACTCTCCCAACTGTAATAGTATCGAGAAATGAGAAATCTGTGTTTGTACCAGTTTCTCTTTCTCCAGTTGGGAGCAAATCCGTTGTCACTGCGCCCACCCTCATCGATTGTGGAGCCATCTCCTGCTTCATCGACTATGCATTCACCAAGAAACACAAACTGCCATTCACTTGTCTGACCAGGCCGGTCACCGCCACTAACACGGATGGAACCATTAACAAGATGGGAACAATAACCCATAAGGTCCACCTTCATATCCAGATTGATGAAGACGAGGAAGATCAGGACTTCCTCGTACTCTCCAGTGGAAAACAACAGAGCATCATTCTAGGAATGACTTGGTTAGGAGACTGAAACCCAACAATAGATTGGAGTAGTCGGAAGGTATCCGTAAAGCCTCCCTCATTGGTCAAAAGAAAGCGCAATAGCCAGGAAGCCCTAGCACAGTGATACCTGCTATGGTATCTAGACCTAGATGTCGACAATAGGCTAGCTAAAGCCTACCGCACACGCTTCAAAAGGATGCCTGCTCACATCTGAAAGATAACATTGTCAACTACGCTGGCCCAAGAAACGGCCAAAATCACAAAAACCATTCCAAAGGAGTACCAACAGTTCACTGATGTATTCATTGACGAAGAGGCAACCAAACTTTCCCCATCTAGGCCCTTCGATCATGAAATCAAGTTACTCCCCTCCTTCGTCTCAAAGCACGCTAAGAATTACTCTCTCAACCCCGACAAAATCAATGCTTGTCGAAAGTTCGTAAACGAAAACCTGGCAAATGGGAAGATCCAACTGTCCACCTCTCCCCAAGTGGCTCTCTTCTTCTTTGTGGCAAAGAAGGATGGGAAACTCCGCCCTTGCCAGGATTACCGCTACCTTAACAGTCATACGGTCAAGAATGCCTATCCACTTCCCTGCATCTCTGACCTTCTCAACAAGCTAAAAGGATCACCCATATTCACCAAACTGGATGTTCGCTGGGGATACAACAATGTCCTGGTCAAACCTGAAGACCAGTGGAAAGCCGCTTTCATTACACCATTTGGACTCTTTGAGCCAACGGTAATGTTCTTTGGAATGTGTAACTCGCCTGCCACTTTTCAGGCATATATGGATGACACCTTCGCCGATTATATTGCAGAAGGCTGGCTCATCATCTACATGGACAATGTCCTGATTCACTCCTCTGACCCCGAGACCCACTGTGAGCGTACAGAGAAAGTCCTGCAACGATTCCACAAGCAACATCTCTATCTAAAACCTGAGAAATGCTCCTTCAACATGACCGAAGTCAAATATCTCGGATTTGTGGTCTCAAAAGACAACATTAAGATGGATCCTACCAAACTCGCAGCCATTGAGGAGTGGACTGCCCCAAAAGATGTCAAGGCCATCAGGTCATTTATTGGGTTCTGCAATTTCTACTGCAAATTCATCCCTGCCTTCTCTGACATTTGCAAACCCCTTCATGACCTCACATGCAAAGGTGTGACCTGGACCTGGGGAACGGACCAGGAACGAGCATTCCGCACGCTAAAGAATGCCTTCCTCAAGCAACTGATACTGTGCACTTCTGACATATCACAACCCTTCTACATCATGACTGACGCCTCCCTGACCACAGCCAGGGGCGTCCTCATGCAAAAAGATGTCAATGGTGACCTCCATCCCTGCTCTTACATCTCCAAGACCTTTGGGTCAGCAGAGTGAAACTACGACATCTACGGCAGGGAGCTGCTTGCAGTCATCATGGCCTTGGAGGAATAGCAGCAATACTTACAGGGTACTGGTCATCCCATCTCTGTTCTAACAGACCACAAGAACTTGACCTACTTCCACAAACCCCGGAAGTTGTCTTGTTGTCACGCTCGCTGGCAAATGTTCTTACAAGACTACGATTTGACCTTTACCCACCTCCCCGGAATGGCAATGGGCCTGGCTGATGCCTTGTCCCGAAAGGACGAGGTCAATACTTCTCACGACAATGTTGCCCTCCAACTTCTCCCTGATGAGGTATTCTCCCACTCCCTCGACCTCACCATTGCCGACAAAATCGCCACCTCCACCCCTTCTGACCCCGTGATCATCTCCACCCTCCAAGCCATGCACAAAGGATCCTCCCTTCTCCCCAGAGCCAGACCAGATGATTGGGCTTTTGACAGCTGCAATCTGACCTATCTCGGCTGAACTTACGTCCCCGAGGACTGCCACCAGCCCCTCATATCTGGTATTCATAACTCTCCCCATGGGGGACACACAGGCTTCGCTCGGATGCTCGCCTTGCTGTCCCATGACTATTGGTGGCCTGGGATGTCCACCTTTGTCTGCTGGTACATTGCTGGCTGTGCCCCTTGCCAGCAGATGATGTTACAACACAAGGTGACCGTCGCAGTGCGAACACTGGAGTCTCATGCAAGTAACAATGAACCTCAATGAAGAGGTCATGCTACAAGCATAACCTAGGCAAAGTAGAACCAGGGGAGCTCAGGAGAGTCCCAGTCTCTGAGAGGGGGAGCGAAGAGACACCAGTAATTGCAGGTAGATTGCATAGAACTAGCTGGGGATTCCAGCAGTTCTGACACGGTATTTATACTACAGGATATGTAGCATGGACCAACGATGTACAAGTGCTACAAAAGGAAAGAGAGAGCGCATTTCCTAATGGAGTGCGCTGAAATAGGAAAGGGAATACATACGAGGGTGTACTGCCAGGAGGAGTGCACCCGAGAAGGAAAGGTAAAATGTCTATAAAGGTTAAAGGCCTGGAGGCTCCGAGGAGTTCCATGAAAGTCCGAGGAGGCTGCCAGGAAAGGAAAGGTCCTCGTTCCACAACTGAGGTGGTTGACGAGTCAAGCCGGGAAAGAAGGCAAGCACATGGTGCGAGCCTAGGCAGTAAGACAACATTGTATCCAATATTGGCAATGCCGAATGTGAAAGGGATTCGCCTGATGGGATAGGCTATCAGGGAATGGAAGCATCTCGGGGTGATGTGAACGTGGGGTCATGGAAGCCTGATGGCAAGAGCAAGGACAGAGTCTGAGCGAGTGGAACAGAGTCCGATCAGGAAGACAACAGTGGATCACGAGAAGTGCCGAGTGATGCCTAAACGGGAAAGATGGTACGCGTCACAGATGCGGGACAAAGGGAGACCTAAAGGGACAGTGGTGGGCACGAGCCCGAGGACGCCGTGGACAAGGGTGAGTGGTCTAGAACAAAGGGACATGCTTAGATAAGCGTGTGGCACTGACGGGGTGTTACCAGAGGTCAGATAGTGCTAGCCTATATGGCATTAGGTAAGCAGTGGTGATGGCAGGGGCTATCCGGTGACGAGCGAGTGCTAAGGAGCACAAGCGATGTTCCATACAAAGTGTAACCTGCTAGGCCTAATGGTAGGTGTAGCAAGGTGGTCCTAAGTGGTGGTCTATATGTGGTGTCCCGTGTACGAGGGAGGCGACAGAGGAGGAGCGAGAGGAAGACGAGTGACGACGACGAGGAAAGTTATCTGAAAGAAGAAAAAGGTATGGGGGTTCCCATTATCATAACAGATGAAGGTTAACACCCACCCAACGAAACCCCCCCTTTCTCTGATTGCCACTACCGCCACCCGCCCATTCCAGCATATTTCCATGGACCTTATCTCTGGCCTTCCCCCAATGGCAGGGGGCCTGGACTCTGTGTTGGTCGTGGTGAACCACGGCCTTACCTGGGGGGTGATTCTCATGCCATGTTCCAAAACCATCTCTGCCAAAGGGGTTGTCAAACTGTTTTTCACTCATGTCTTACCATGGTTCGGATTGCATGACCGTGTTATCTCCAATCGTGGACCACAGTTCGCCTCCACCTTCGCACTCGAACTCTCCAAGCTCCTCCACTACAATGTCGCTCTCTCTACTGCATACCATCCACAGACAGATGGAGAGACCAAACACATAAACCAGGAGTTGGAAACCTTCCTCCGCCTCTTTTGTCAGGAAAACCCCTCCGGTTGGATCAATGTTCTTCCGATGGCTGAATTCCACCATAACGCCATGACTCACTCTGCCACTAAACAATCACCCTTCTTCCTCCTTATGGGCTACCAACCCCACTCCTACCCAAAGATTGGACCCATGTTCATACCAGCATTGGCTGACCGCCTCTCCCTCCTTAGTTTTGCACGGGATGAAGCAAAGGCCACCCTGGAAAACTCCCAACGAATCATGGCATCTCAATCACATCGGAAATTCAAGCCCTGGAAGAAAGGCGATCGTGTTTGGCTGGAAGTGACCAATCTCCCCTTATTGTCCAACTGGAAGCTTTCCCTGAAAAGACACGGCCCCTTTACCATCACGAAGGTCATCTCAGCTCTCGCTTATGAACTGGAACTCCCCCATTCATGGTGAATACACCCGGTGTTCCATGCATCCCTCTTATCCCCTTTCATTGAAACAGATGAACATGGCCCCAACTTCTCCCGACCACCACCAGATCTGGCATGTTCAGAAGAAGACTACGAATTAAGCCACATCATCAGACATAAAGGGAAAGGAAGAATGCAGCATTATCTGGCTGCCTGGAAAGGATACCCAATCTGTAACAAACACTTCATTTGCAACACCGGATAACATGTACAAAAGCCTACACAAGTGTACACGTGTTCAAGACTCACAACAAGTCAAGGGACTTAGTCGTTTCTCTCCTTTGTTTGTACTTGTTTACGTTTTTATGGATTCAAACTCTGATGCACCATGGTAACGCCTACACACAGCTTCTACTTCTATTTAATCTCCACGCTGTGCTCAGCTGTGCATCACTTCCATTTCATGACTATGCTTCTTTAATTACCGCTTTGACTCATTCTGACTCCTCATGACTCACAATGACTCTTATTGCACAGCCTACTTAATCTCTGTCTTATCTATGACTCAGCCTGACTGCACATTGACTGCGGATGACTCATACCCTATGCCCAGGGCTAAGGGTTACCTTGTATAGTAGTGTATCTCTAGATCTAGCCACAACATGTACATACATAGAAAGAGTATATAAACCCCCAGGAGTGACTGGACTCCCCAGTCTAGTTCTCTTGGAGATTTCCCTCCTACAGAGCACAATAACTCCTAGTGTCTACTTGAACAACCTAGCAGCTTGAAAACTGTGAGAGGTTGTTTCACAATCTCCAAGGCCACTTGGGAATCTGAACCAAACTTCACCAATGCCAAGGAGATCCTCCAGGAGTATAAAGACCTGAAGGGCCTTTAGGACTCCGCCATGTCCCAACCCTCCTACTGCCATCAAATAGCAGCTGAAACAACCTCTCACAGTACGAAGCTGCTAGGTTGTTCACTAGACACTAGGAGTGTTGTGCTCTGTAGGAGGGAAATCTCCAAGAGAACTAGACTGAGGGAGTCCAGTCGCTCTTGGGGGTTTATATACTCTTTCTACGTTTGTACATGTTGTGGCTAGATCTAGAGATACACTACTATACAAAGTAACCCTTAGCCCTGGGCGTAGGGTATGAGTCATCCGCAGTCAATGCGCAGTCAAGCTGAGTCATAGATAAGACAGAGATTAAGTAGGCTGTGCGATAAGAGTCATTGTGAGTCATGAGGAGTCAGAATGAGTCAGAACGGTAATTAAAGAAGCATAGTCATGAAATGAAAGCGATGCACAGCCGAGCACAGTGCGGAGATTAAATAGAAGTAGAAGCTGTGTGTAGGCGTTACTATGGTGCATCGGAGTTTGAATCCATAAAAACGTAAACAAGTACAAACAAAAGGAGAGAAATGACTAAGTCCCTTGACTTGTTGTGAGTCTTGAGTGCTTGTAGCTTTATGTAGGTTGTTGTACGCGTTATCCGGTGTTGCAAATGAAGCGTTTGTTACAGCAGCAGCACTCGGAACCAACGCCTTCACCCTCGCCTACCTTCATCATACCTTCATCACCATTAAAGACATTGACCTCTCCCAACCCCGTGTCCCCATCACCAAGAGCAAGGTGCTCAAAGAAATTGAACATGTCATTGTCCATCGCACCATGCACAGCTGCTTCTGCAGAGACCAGTACTGTCCCATCCACACCCCATACTAAGATCCCATGACTAATGAACTCCCCAACCTTGACGTACCCATCGAGCCCCCTGTCCGAGTCCACCACCTTAGTCCCCACCTCTGACGAGTCGTCTTCTCCGTTGCCATCCAGACTCGTTCCCTTGACCAGCATGTATGCCACCACTGGGCACTCTCCACCAGCGTCGTCCTCTTCCAGCTCATTGAGCTCTTCCAATGTGTCGTCCTCCTCGAAACCCTCTTTTCTAACAACAACGCTAGATACAGGAGCAGTTCCAGAGACTCTGACCTCACAGAGGTTCTACTGGCAATCAGAAATGGAGTTCTGGACCTCCTCTACTCAGCGGGCTTCGCCACCCTCATCAACGACATCCCAGCAGCTGATATGGCCTTTATCACCCGTCCCATACTCTTGGCCACCACCCCCACCAAGCAGCACCAATACCTCTCCCCCTCCCTTGTCTTTCCTTGCCCAAGAGTCTACCAGGGAGGGAACGTCACAGGGGCAGAGGAACGCCAATCAACCCCTTCTCCTCATCCCATACCACCCCCCATCACCTTCTGGGACCAAGTCAGCTGCCCCTCCGAGGCCCAAGAAGAGGAAACACTGACATGGCCGGCTACCCCCTTTCCCACCCTCACCAACACCACTGAGAGGGTCCTCTCTTCTGACAAGCCTAGAGCCATTTCTTCTGCCTCCTCCACCGGTGCAACAGTCGAGTTCAAGATGGAGGGATCCTCAGGACCCACCACAAGGGAACATTTTGACTCCTTCATCACTGGGATCATTGATGACCTCACAAGGAACTTCAATGAGCTCAGGGTTGCAACACCATCCCCACTGCCACCTTATCCCAACCGCCCAATGCAACCCTCGTCAGGCCCCGTATGCCCCCTTCAACTTGCCCACCCCGAACAACGACCCAGCCCGGTCATTCCTTCCTCCTCCCCTCATCATCTCTGCCACATCGGCATCATCACTTCTCTCTGCCAACTTCATGCGGGACATGCTGCGTCCACCTCCCATCCCAATCATGACCCCAGTACCACAACCCCTTTCTCCCCTCCCGGAATCCATGTCACCCCCATGGAGCGACAAGGAAATCGCCGCTGTTTTAGATGTCATGAATGCGGACACGTGTGCCGCAATTGCCCCCTTGGAGATAGCAACGACCCAAATGACATGCTACCCGTCCCACCTCAGCTGGCCAGGATCCAGAGTGATCCCCGCTACACCACCACCTCTCCCACCTCTTCCAATCTATCCTGGGGAGGAGAGGACTATGAGGTCAACGAGGGAGACATGTCCTGACCTGACAGGGACTAGTGGACTACAGGGGTCGTCCACCCTAGGAGAGGGTAATGTTACAGTAGAGCAGTCCCCCTCCCCTTTTTCTTCTTTCCTCTGCCACTGGCACAATACTTAACCATACTTACTCTACGATTACCATAGGTGAGCCTCTAACCATAGGGTTAGCCAACCTCTTATCACTTACCTCAGTACCAGTGAAACTTTTCTTTGTTTACCTTTACTTACATATGTTTCCCTTTCTGCACCACTGCTCAATGCAGTGTCACCCTTTGTCCTTCCTTGGTTCCCACGGCCCCATGGCCTCCATGGGAACCTCGGACTTCCATTTATATCACTTGTGCATGGTAACCTCATTGTTACCTCGCACCCTCTTCTTCTGGCATGCTTGCATGTGTTACGGTAGAGCGGTCCCCTAGCCCTTTTTCTTCTTTCCTCGCTCACTGGTACAACACTTAACCCTACTTACTCTACGATTACCATAGGCGAACCCTTAACCATAGGGGTTAGCTATCTCAATACCACTTACCTCAGTACCAGTGAGGTTTCCCCTTGTTTGTCTCTGCTTACACATGTTTTCCTTTCTGTGCCACTGCTCGATGCAGTGTCGCCCTTTGTCCTTCCTTGGTTCCCTCGGCCCCATGGCCTCCATGGGAACCTCAGACTTCCACTTATATCTCTTGTACAAGGCAGCCTCAGTGCTGCCTCACGCCTTCTTCTTCTGGCATGCTTGCATGCCTCTTTTGTCTGTTCACACTCAACCACACCTTTGTGGAAGTGCTTCCCTTCCCTTTCTGATGCATCTCTTTGGGATATGTCAGACCTTTTCCTCTTCCAGCAGATATATGTCCTTGGTCCGTGCTAGTGTACTGCCACCTGTGTACACTATATAACTCCTGGTGGAACCGGCTGGAAACCCCAGCTAGTTCTATGCAATCCACGTGTATCTACTGGCATCCAGAGAGCTCGTTCAGTCTTCGACACTTCAAGACTTCACTTCACTCTTCTGTGGTCTAAAGGTTGCCCTAAGACCTGCTTGCTGAGTTCCGGACTTAGGACTGTAGACTCCATATCTACGTCGTCCAGTGAAGTCCCGACAACAGCTATCTCTTTGGTTTGCCACTGAAATACCGTGTGCATTGTAACAGCATGCCTCTTTAGTCTCTTCGCACTCAACCACACCTTTGTGGAAGTGCTCCCTTTCCTTTCTTGACACATCCCTTTGGGATATGTCAACCCCTTTCCTCTTCCAGCAGATACACGCTCTTGGTCCATGCTAGCATACAGCCACTTGTGTACACTATATAAACCTTGGTGGAACCAGCTTGGAACCCCAGCTAGTTCTACACAATCCACGTGTATCTACTGGCATCCAGAAGGCTAACCTTGTCTTTGACACCTCAAGACTTCACTTTGCTCTTCTGTGGTCTAAGGGTCGCCCTAAGACCCGCTTGCCAAGTTCTGGACTTAGGACCATAGACTTCCGCATCTACGTTGTCTGGTCAAGTCCCGACAACAGCTATCTCTCTGATTTGCCACTGAGATACTGTGTGCATCGTAACAGTTACAGTGGCTCAAATAAGTGTCCCAATGTTGGGTCATTTTTGAAAGACTTGACATTTGCAAAAGAACCAAAATACATTAGCTCTAGCCCTTGCAGGGTCATCAATAGCCCTAACCCTTGCCTTGAATGTGAGCACTTAGCCATGTGATTTGGTTGCCATGGGACTGAG
>JBBPSY010000183.1:0-19129 GCA_038093855.1 Rugiboletus extremiorientalis
TTTCTCCCAAAAAAATTACCCCCCCCCCAAAAAAGAAATGTACCCCCTGATGTACCCCCTGCTGCCTGCCCCCCCTGGTGGCTGTGCCCTTCCTCCCATCGCTCCCCTCCCAAAAAAATATCTCCCCCCCCAAAAAAAATGTACCCCCTGATATACCCCCTGATGTCCCCTCCCCTGTGGCTGTACACCCCCCCCCCCAAAAAAAAAAAAACCATCCCCCCCATGGCTGCGCCCTCCACCATGCTCTCCACCATAACCTCCCCACCCCCTGTGGCCTACTGCCTGCCCCCCTGGTGGCTGTGCCTTTCTCCCACCCCCTGTGGCTGTGCCCCCGATGTACCCCCTGATGTCCCCTCCCCTGTGGCTGTACACCCCCCCCCAAAAAAAAAAAAAACCATCCCCCCCCATGGCTGTGCCCTCCACCATACCCAGCCGTCTCACCAAATATTTTGGTAACCTCCTACCCCCCTCCACGAAGCAGCAGTGCCCCCTAGTTATGCCAGGACTGCCCTCCACCAGCCACACACCAGCTGCCAACCTCACACCCCTATCAAGAAGGATCCATCATGGGGTCACCCCCCTTGTTTGCTTTTTGCCCTGCGCAGGCCCCCTGTACCTGGAGCAGTTACCAATCAAAACTCCAAACAGATAGCAGTGTGCACACTCAGTAGATATGTGCATGTACTATCTGAAATAGGGCTGCCATCCTGCTGGAAAATAAATGCAAAAAAAAGCATGCCCACACTTTTTACTCATTGGGACTTGATCAAGGGGGTCATGTGTCCAAAATTCCTACTAGCAGCGCTGGCTTGAGTCACCCAAGCTGCCCTTCTTGAGTCACTCTTCTAAAAACCCCCAAGTTACCCCCTTTGCCATTACAGTATCATGCGCTTTAATCTGACCAGTCATACAGCACTCAAAACCCACCGGACATGCCTCTGCTTCCAGCATTTTACAGCTTTGTCAAAGCTGTGACACCACATGGGGTGGTGGAGCTCAATTAATGACTGATTGGCATTAATCTGGGGGTTGTTCTTGCCGCAAGAACCTCGCTCGTACTGAATGGAAGGCACAACATGTGTGTTCGTTGCATTAATTTCAAGCTCACTGGGACATCCCTGCTGCCCCTCCTTCCCAGATACTAAAAGGTCAGTGCTGTTGGGCATATTCCCCATACCCCATGCCTCCTTGTACCTGCAGTTCAACCCATGACTGCCATGGCTGTGGCCATGGATGCAGCCAGGCATCATCCCTGCCATCTAACCAGCTAGTGCCTCAACTTGTGCTGTTCACTGGGCTACCTTATGCTTCAATATTTTCTGACACTTCCCCATCGTATGAAAACATGGATACGTTCAGCCCCCAGTCTGGTCTCCAGTCCAGCTCCCAGCAAACCAACTTGGAAGGTGTTCAAGGTCTCCCCTTTCTACCCAACGCAGTGGGGGGCAGCGTTGACGCTGTAGGCCAGCAATTCTGTACAACAGCAGAATTGATCCAGGTGAGTCGTTGATCCATCATATAGCACATTATCTGTATGCCATAATGCCATCACAGGCAAGTGGGCAAGAGGCAGAGATACCCGTTCAACACCAGCAAGAACAACAATCTAGCTTGGCCCTTCCTTTGCAAAACTTGCTGCACACATCTGCCTCAACAAACCTCCATTCAACAAGTCAAACGTCCAAATCGCACACGAACCAACACAACAGCACCCCAAGTAAAGGCAATGCTCCAGCCCTATCATTGTTTGATCGCAATACCCAGACCGTCATGTGAGCAGCACGCACTGCGGCGGTAAATGACATGCTATTGGAGGTTGGGTGGCTGTACAGCAACGCCATGCATGCAGAACGCAAGGCCAACATCAAGGAGAACTTATATGCAGTGGGGAACAGGTTGGAGCACCATAAGCAACAAGCATTCCCAGTTCTAACCATATGCCTCTTGTTACTTACCACATGCTCCTGTCATCTTCCATATGCCACTGTCATACTCCCTGTGACACCTGCTTCACTTTGTAGTTACCATCTGTCATTTTCCACATGGTCCCTACATATTCTCTTCTGATCTTGGTTCTGATTCATAGTATATACATAAGTACTACATCTTCCACCTGTAAACTTCAGTTTGTAAATCAACTAAGTCACTCCTCCTCATTCAAGTCCCTCTTCTTCAATCCTTCCCTTATCTTTATCTGTACTCCCTCCCCAAATACAAGGGTATGAGGTTCAGCAAGGGTGCGACACATACTGTAAGCCCTGTGCCAATGTCCTTATCTGTTGAGTATCTCCTAAACCTCTGTAACCTCTGTTGGATCTCCAGTCCAACTTTGTACAACATAACACCCCAGAACTCTGTCAGACTTGTGCCCAAAGCTCCTGGATTTGACACTAGAGAGCTAAGTTCTACAAGCCAGGACTTACTGTATATAGGTACAGGTACAATACAAAGTGGGAAGGTAAGGGAGGCATATTTGTAAGCAAGTATCAGAAAAGGAAGGAATGACAAAGCAGACACCAGCTTAGTGAGCATAGGTGACATCGCATGTAACAAGGAAATGAAGAGCAGAAATAGAACTGTCACATGCTTACAAAGGTATTTTAAATAAGGAAGTCAGTCCTCCTTGATGGAATAAGGAAGAAGCTGAATAATGATAAGACAGAATAGGAAAAAGGGCCTTTCTCCAACCAAGGGGAGTTGAAGGTGGGGAAAACTGAGTTCTAAAATGTAAAGGGCATATAGTAAGGGAAGAAGGAGAAGAGATCGAAGAGTGGATTGAGTATTATAACAGCTGGTATATGTATGTAGCATTCACAGTAGGCATTTGTGGCTGTGCAATTGGTGGCTATGGTGACCCCATCCAATTCTGGGGATGATATAATCCATAGTCACCCATAGCCAACCAAAGTGATTGATTTTTACACAACTAGTGAAAGCTCAATATAAATCATGTAGCATGCAAAGCAAGCATTTGTGGTCATGCTATGGGTAGCTATGGTGACCACATGGAATTCTAGACATGACATGACTCCTAGCCACACATGGCCACACATGGTCACACATAGTTATTGAACTTTCACAGAATGGGTGAAAAGGCTGATATATGTGTGTAGCAAGCATAGCAAGTATCTGTAGCTGTGCAATGGCAACCTCAAGTGATCCCAGGCATGACTGCACTCATAGCTAGCAATAGCCAGAGGGTGGGCAGATTAGATGTGCATCTATCCCAGGTAAGATTATTAGAGAACGCTGGGGTACCGGGATGTGTGGCCCGGCTGATGAGTCCAAAAGGACGAAACCCCTGTCTGACTCGCTCATTGTAGTAAGGACACCCCTTTAAGTCACGTGACCTGACAAATCATGTGGCATAGCTTATTCAGTGGGGCATGCCTCTCATAGCCACGAAGGTCTTCGTTCTGGGGAGGACTACGGTCCGTGGGAAACCATACCCAAACTTAGACTATTACCCAATGACTTACCAAATGGGAGAGACCCCCTTGTTCAGGGCACTCACCACAGCCCTTCGGGCCACGGTTTGTTAGAGGGACCACCTAACCAAGTCTGGGGCAGGAGGGGGGGGAGTCTTAAGTACACTGATTGAAATAATAGCACCCCTTTTCAGATGCTTCAGCAGCTTAGTGTCTATGTAAATATGACCCTGCAGTGCCTGTAGACTGCATCCAGACTTTGGCTGTGCTCATCAGGAAAACAACTGGACTTACTTAGCCTCATTGACCTCATAAGGGCAATGTCATCCATTCTCTGGACTGCTGGCTGACAGGACAAAGTTTTTTTGAACACTGCTGTTGATAACTCAGGCGCTATGATGCAAGACTCTAGTGCATGCTCGATGCATCTGCCTGGAATTGACTGCAGGTATGGAGATGAACTTGTCATGTTGCTTGAGAGGTGCAGCCATAACATGGTAAGTACAATTGCAGACCATCCTGACGCTAACTCCTGCCCACTATGCCATGTCCTTGAGTGAGCAAGCATTGCCACAATGTCTGGTGTGAAACAGAAAAATAGCCAGCTGTATTGAAACAGGTAATTGTGGTTTTCTTGATTGGTTTTGAAATATAGGATGATCACATATTTTGTCCAGAATTTTCATCAAATATTTGTGGATTGACGCAAATCTTCTTGTGAAATAAGTGTGGTTGATGTTCAGCAAAATGATGTTCAGCAAAATGACCAAGGTGTGGGAGCTGAGACACTCACATGATCCCCTCCTCTGGATATTTCAACACATGTGCCTTTATGATTTCATCCTCCAACACTGCAATTGAATGAAGCATTTCCCCATACAGTAAGTCAATCTCCTCTGTTGTTGACATTGTATTGGACTTTGAGTCTGATAATCTTGATTCCAAGTCAATTGACATAGAATCTAGTGCGACTGAGAGCACAGATGATTCAGGGGACAACAGGGAAAGCACCATTGGGCTGTCATCATTGCTCGACAATACTACCTAGTTTTTGTAAATAAGTTAGGGTTGGATGCTGGTTATGCTAGGTTTTGAAGGGGCATTTTACCACTATCTGAAAATGCATGATGTCCTCATGACACCTGGAAGAACCCTACTTGGTATATATTTTCAATACCAATGGGATATATGCTTGTTGTACCTGCCATGCATTTTAGCAACAGTGGAAAATGCATACAGCATGTAGGATCACATGTGCACAGCTTATTTGAACAATAACTGAGCTTCTTATTATATGTAATGAACAGATGATAGAACATAGGGAATGGTACTACATGACATGATGAATAGAAGACCTGCCAATGTGTTGGACAGTGGAAATGCTATACATCTGTGTGTATGAGACAAGGACAAGTGTAATGGATGTCTAGTTATGTTTGGAGGCTGGAATGTATGATGGTGTGTGAGGCAAATTGTTTGTTTGTGTATTTTGAATATCTGAAAATGTGTGAGATGATGGATGTGTGTAATTGTCTACTAATAGAAATTGAGAGATATATCATGCAAATCTGCGCATTTTTTAGTGTTCCAAAAATGCACAGAATGGTGTGTCATGAATGAGTGTCATGTAAAGCACCTGCATGACTTCCAAACTCCCACAGTTTTAATAAATACTTTGTGTACCAAAGAAATAGGATGTTTTCAGATATTTCTTGCACACTTGGTGTTGTTCTTTGGGTTTAGCTATTCCTAAGATGCAAGATCTGCACATTTTTTGAACCCTAAAAAATGTGCAGATGTGCATGTCATGAATGGCTTTGGAAGAGTCATAAAGTCACTGAACAACCCCAATATTTTTAAAAAATGTGTCAAAAAAGATGTTTTCACACATTTCTTGTATCCAGGAAAATGTGTGATGTGGTGTGTTACCATGGCATGGTCGCAGATCTGTTTTATCTTATCTTATCTTATCTTACTGTCTTATTGTTCTGTTTTGTTTTTGTCTTGTCCCTATGTTTTATTTTATTTTGGTGGAGGTATATAGTATGATTGTATGACTCAAGCAGAAGCAAGTAACAAATACCTGCATGGATAGACTATCATACAGATACAGACAAGGTGAGAAAAGGGGAAGTAGATTGGTGGTGATCAAGAGAGAGGAAGTAAGGAGCAGCCTGGAAGGGAGATAAAGAATTGACAATATGAAATATGTGCAATAATGAGCATGAAAGGATGTTAGATGAAGAGAAACAAGAGGATTAGGTTAGGGGGGAGCGAGTGTGAGCGACCAAAGAAAGAGGCAACAGGGGATGGGGACTTACCCATTGCCTACCTGTTTCGTCGTTGTTGACTCATCAGGCCTTATAGGTGTTGAATAGCACGTGACATTCACCAAGGGTTTAAATACCTATGGCGATATGTGCCACGGGCCACATACTGTCAGCAATCTTGACATAGTAGGGAGATAACATTACCAATCATGTCTTTAATTATAACGCTAGCATGTGGTCACTCGGAACATCTACGAATAGATCACGTTATCGCGCGCACGCTTGTTTACCTGTTAATAAAGGTAATCTTCCTATTGGTTACTGACCCGATGTTACCCTGAGTCCCGGAATAGTCGACTGAGATTCTTCCAAAGTTCCCCAGAATAGTTCGTTGGTTAAAAACAGCATGGACTGGATGCCGGTGTTATTTTGGGAAAAGAGCCCAGACCCAATGTCTAGACCCAACACTATAGATAGTGTACTATATTTACCTTCGGTTATGAGACATACCAGGGTTGACCTTGGTAGAATTAGACCCTACAGTAGGGTCTATTTCAACCCTAAATTAGGGTTTATTTCATCAGCACATTGAAAATAACATATGGGATGTCCATCCTGGATGGACACCCTACATGACCGATACATTGGAGCATGTGAATTACACCTTATTCTCCTATCATGTCCATCCTGGACGGACATCCATGTGTGATGCTCTATATTGTGAATACAACACATTGTCACATCCTGCATGTGTAATATGGTGCATTACATGATCTAGACCTTGTGATGTGGGGTGTCCGTCCAGGATGGACACCACACATGCCGTGCACTTGGCATCTACAATCATATGTGACCCCATTCAGGGGGACTTTCACCTTGTATTGATGGATCAGGAAACGGCACTGAACTTAAATTTGGTTCAAGCTCGGTCAAGTTCTGTGTGGTTATACTTACCATGAAGTGTGGTAGTTTGATGGTGGAGATTGAACCACAGGTCCCCTACTATGAAGTGGGGTAATTTGACGGTGGAGTTCAGATTCTAAGAGGTCCCATACTATGAAATGAGGCAGTTTGACAGTGGAGTTCAGATTCTAAGAGGTCCCATACTCACCATGGAATGTGGTAGTTTGACAGTGGAGATCGAATCAGTACTCCCATACTATGAAATGCATAATATTCTGGTGATCTGTGCTGCTAATATGTTGTATGAAACCTCTTAGGGGATATATTATTCAGGGCCATAACCTCATTATCTCAAAAAGTCATCATGTTTTTCATTTTTCCAGAGAATCTGCAGATAACATGCTCTCAGAATGTATTATAGTCTCTTACTGCTGTATATACACAAAGATTATATGAAATGCATGAAGAAAACAGAGGAAAAGCAAAGCAGTTGTGTTGCACGACAAAAACGGTGACAACAACAACCACTCTTGCAGAGGGTGGGCCATCACGCGCTGCAGTGGTGAGGGCAAGAGGGTGAAGGAGAGTGGCAGAAACAATGATGATGACGGAATGACATCAAATGTGTCTATCCTGGACGGCCACTGCATGTGAGATAGTCAACATTACATAATCTTGCATTGTGTATGACAGACATCCGTCCTGGATGGACACCATGTGTTGGGATGCATCAGAGTGGGTAGCATCTGTCTGAGGGTATATGAGTAGCAATGGTGCACGAAGATGGCCGTCCTGGACGGACACCCTGCTGTGGGGATGCATTATTGGTGGGATGCAATTTACTGGCGTCGTTGCCCCTATTACCTGCCCTGTCCCCTGGTCTTGCCTAACAATGACAATGAAAACGGGGTGATGAATGACACATGTCAGGTGAGACAAGGGGATGGGGTGGGTAATAGGGACAACGATGCCGGTAAATTGTATCCCACCGATAACACATCCCCGTGGCGGGGTGTCCGTCCAGGACGGCCATCTTCGTGCACCATTGCTACTCATATACCCTCAGACAGATGCTACCCGCTCTGATGCATTCCAACACGTGATGTCCATCCAGGACGGACATCTGTCATGCACAATGCAAGATTATGTAATGTTGACTATCTCGCATGCAGTGGCCATCCAGGACAGACACATTCAATGTAGATCATCAAACCACATATATCTTAATAGCCTATGTAGACTTGTATGCCCTACTCACATTACCGCACTTCATAGAGTGTGTGTACCGTATTCAACTGTCTAATTGCATCATTTAATATATGATGTGAATGTATTCATTTTCGTGTGAGGGCGCTTTCACTTACCACTGCCTCCTACACAATATTATGTGGGTCACTCCTCACTTCATGCTACCGTACTATGATGTGATCGCACTGTCCAATGTGGGGTGTCAGTCCAGGACAGACACTTCACTACATGTCTCAGAATTGCCTAATTTGAGATTCAAATCTAGTAGCTCTACCCACTGGACAACCTCACAATACTAATCTAACACGCTTGTGGGCAATATCAGATTGAACATTAAGTAGCGCGCCACCACCATTACATCACATTCCCCAGATAATTACTCATTTCATGCCTGATGTGGTAGATTACTCATTTCGTGCCTGATGTGGTAGATTACTTTACTTGGGAATGTTCGATTAACCTGATTTGTCTTTGGATTGTGTTTCACATGTGCTTGTCATATGTATTATTTCCCAGATAGTCAATTGTATTGTCATATCATCATAAGACCCTGAGATGCCCTTGACAACTTGACATGTGCACACTGCATGTTCTGTCTGTTATGACGCACATGGTATCTCAGTGGCAAGCCAAAGAGATAGCTGTCGTCAGGACGTTATCAGACAACGTAGATATGGAGTCTATGGCCCTCAGTCCAGAACTCAGCAAACAGGTCTTAGGGCGACCTTTAGACCACAGATGAGCAAAGCGAAGTCTTGAGTTGTCGAAGACTGAGGGAGCTCTCTGGAGTGCCAGTAGATACGTGTGGATTGCGTAGAACTAGCTGGGGATTCCAGCAGTTCCAGCAAGGCTTATATACCATACAAAGGTGGCTGTACTCTAGCATGGACCACTGGCTTGTAAGTGCTTGAAGAGGTAAAGGTCTAACATGTCCCAATGGGATATGTCAGGAAAGGAAAGGGTTCACTTCCACATCCGGGCGGTTGAGTGAAAAGAGACGAAAGAGGCATGCAAGCATGCCAAAAGAAGTGGGTGCACAGCAGCAATGAGGCTGCAATGCACCAGAGATATAAGTGGAAGTCTGAGGTATCCGTGGAGGCCGAGAGGCTGCGAAGACCAAGGAAGGACAAAGGGCGACACCGTAATAGGTGGTGGTGCAGGAAGGAAAACATATGTAAGTAAGAGTAAACAAGGGAAACCTCACTGATACTGAGGTAAGCGTCTAAGTAGTTGGCTAACCCTATGGTTAGGGGTTCGCCTATGGTAATCATATGTTAGGTGTTGTACCAGTGAGCAAGAAAAGAGGAAAAAGGACTAGGGGACCGCTCTACCATAACACCATCCTAACCCTGCATTTCAGCTCCATTTTACTCTCCAGATCCTAAATCTGATCAGATCACATGGAACCCTGTGAGGCTGATGCCCTTGACAATCTGACATGCACTTGCAGTATGTTAGTGTCATCAGCGCTGCATATAAGCTGAGTGTTCCCCTGCTTTTCCTTCCAAACTCCTCCCTTTCCAACCCACATCACTCATTCTCGTCAATATGAATGCCATTGACCACTATTTACTCAGCACTCTTAGTGCTGGGCAACACCCAGGGCTTGCCCTGGTCCACCCCAACCTGGGAAGCCCTCACTGGGGTTCACGGTCTTCCCTGGTTCACGGACAATGATGCTGAAGAAGATGACCCTGCACTGTTCATTTCGAAATGGACAGTGAAGACAGTGTGATTCGTGCAAACGTTCATGCAGAACTTATGGTCAAAACCAATCAATGAACAGGACACTTACACTACTCGGGCAAAGGCAGACAACGATAGCGTTGGGTGCACGGCATGGAAGGAATGGGTCCAAACAAACCAAGGCTTGTGGAAGGTGAATGCAGCAATCAATGAAGTCTTGAAAACAACCAAACGTGGACCATATGAGGTAATGGCGGTGCATGGAATACGGAAGGTAAGTTCTCTTCTGCACCTGTCTATTGTCCATTGCATACATAGTGACCTTATGTAGCTCCCAGATATGAATAAGGTGCAGGTGTCAGATGTGTGCAATGATCTTGCATACTGACTCCTTGGTGATTCCGCTTTCCAGACGAAAACCTTTTTGCAGCCATCTGTGCTCACGTTTGTCAACAATCTCCTTGCAGTGACATGGAACCGTTATTGGAACTCGAACACTCGCAAAGTCAATAAACTTGAGAAGGATCTCATTGCGATCACAGTGATAATGGACAGTGAGTCTGCTGTCAGTACAATTGTGATGGCACTCACATGGTTTCCATATTCAAAGATTTCAAAACTGGCGCCACTCCATCCCTTGCCAAGCTCAAGAAGTTTCTTTCACGGCTTTGTCGGATGAGTCTCATACTTATTAAATATAGTGACACTGATGCAATGCAAAAACTTGAGAAATTTACTACAGACATCAAGGCGATGCCCATGACAGTTCAGAAAGATCTCTCAAAAGCAGATCTAATCAACAGTGCGTGTTATGAACTTTACATTTCTTGATTCCAACTTTATGAGCCACAGAATTACCTAAGGTGTTGTGAGACGCTCTCCAAAAACTTGCAATGATTGACAAGATTCGCAGGATAGAACAGGTCCTGCAAGCATCGTTAGAGAACGTCAGTGGCAATATCACTGAAACGTTCGAGCTTGATCTCGATCCCGACTTTGACATTAACGACTGGAAGGAAGGTGTCGAAGAACTACAAAATGTATCCAAAGCTCAGCTATGGGAACGACTTAGCATCCGTGATCAGCGGCTCCCGTTTTTCCAGGAATGGACTGATTCCAACAATTGCGTTGCGCCATGGATGGATGAAGGCAAAGCATTTTTAGCTGACTCAAACGGCCATCGCACAGCACTGCATCCAAGCTGGCATCAGCTAGTTGGCATTTTCTGGATGTTGGAGCGCACCTTTGAAGGCAAGCCAGTATTACTCATGGACAGCATTGGGCTTGGTAAGACACTGCAAGCCATCGGTGTCATTGTGTGCCTCACATGGTATCATTCATACTATGAGACCCACAAGACATTCCTGGGTTACTTTGGTAACTTACTCGTTGTCTCGCTATAAGTTGCAGTTTAATACACCATACTCAATTCACAGCTGATCACAAGTTCGTGGGTGGTGATGGTAATATTTCTGACTTACCGCATCTCATTATCTGTCCCGTCAATCTGAAGGAACAGTGGCATCGTGAGCTTGAATGTTTTCTCCTCCCATCCTTTTAGGTTATGGGACTGTCTTTCTGAATTTCCCTAGCCCTAGGGTGAACATTTTTTCATGAAACAACTATGAGACTGAACATGTCACCTGGATGCCCACATGTGTGCACTGCTCATGAGATAACCCAAGAATTCCAACTATACTTGGTGATTTCAATATCCCAGACACCCACAAGTGCATTTGTCTTGCAGGACCAGGCTATTAACTATTGGGGGTTTTTCAAAAATTAAAATTTTATCTAGTAGCATGGTGTCCTGAATGCCCACAAGTGCATCAGTCTCACAGCACCAGAGTATTAATTATTATCAGATTTTCAAAAATTACAATTCTATATACTGACATGGCTTCCCAGATGCCCACAGGTGCATTGGTCTTGCAGGACCAAGCTATGAATTATTAGGGGTTTTCCAAAAATTACAATTCTATGTAATGACACAGCATCCTGGACACCCACAAGTGTATCAGTCTTGTGAGACCAGATTAGTTAATAGTGGCTTTCCAAAAATTATCATTCTAAGTAATGACACAGTGTCTCCGACGCCCACAAGCACATCAGTCTCATGGCACCAGGGTATTAATTACTAGGGGGGTTTCAAACATTCTGACTTTATGTAGTAACACAGCGTCCCAGATGCCCACATGTGCATTAGTCTTGTGAAATCAGGGGATTAATTAAGAGGTGTTCTGAACATTCCGACTCTATATAGTGACTGTCCCGGGTGCCCACAAGTGCATTGGTCTCGCTGCACCAGGGTATTAATTATTATTGGATTTCAAAAATGACAATTCTATGTAGTGACATGGCATTCCAGATGCCCACAAGTGCATGGTCTTGTGGGACTAGGGTATTAATTATTAGGGGTGCCTGAACATTCCGACTTTATGTCGTGACAGCATCCCAGACGCCCACAAGTGCATCAGTCTCGCTGCACCAGGGTATTAATTATTATCAGATTTTCAAAAATTACAATTCTATGTAGTGATATGGTGTCCTGGATGCCCACCAGTGTATTGGTCTTGCAGGACCAGGCTATTGATTGTTAGAGGTATTGCAAAAATTTAAATTTGATGTAGTGACACGGTATCCTGGACACCCACAAGTGCATTGGTCTTGCGGCATCTGGGTATCAATTATTATGGGCTTTTCAAAATTACAATTTTATGTAGTGACATGGTGTCCCGGATGCCCACAGGTGCATTGGTCTTGCAGGACCAGGCTATTGATTATTAGGGGTTTTCCAAAAATTACAATTATATGCAGTGAAATAGCATCCCGGACGCCCACAAGTGCATTGGGCTTGTGGAACTGGATATTAATTAATAGGGGTTTCCATACATCATCATTCTATGTAGTGACAGAGTGTCCTGGACGCCCACAAGTGCATCAGTCTTGTGGCATGAAGGCATCAATTATTATTAGGGGTGTTCCAAACCTTCCCACTCAATGTAGTGATACAGTGTCCCGGACACCCACAAGTGCATGGTCTTGTGGGACTAGGGTATCAATTATTAGGGGTGTTCCAAGAATTCCGACTCTATATGGTGACAGCGTCCTGGGCGCCCACAAGTGCATCGATCTCACTGCACCAGGGTATTAAGTATTATCAAATTTTCAAAAATTACAATTATATGTAGTGACATGGCATCCTGGACGCCCACAAGCACATTGGTCTTGCAGCATCAGGATATTAATTATTATTGGATTTTCAAAATTACAATTTTATGCAGTGACATGGCATCCCGGATGCCTACAGGTGCACCAGTCTTGCAAGACCAGGCTATTAATTATTAGGGGTTTTCCAAAAATTACAATTTTATCTAGTGACACAGCGTCCCAGCCACCCACAAGTGCATCAGTCTCATGGCACCAAGGCATTAATTATTAGGGGTGTTCCAAACCTTCCAACTCAATGTAGTGATACAGCATCCCAGATGCCCAGAAGTGCATGGTCTTGTCAGAATAACTAGGGTATCAATTATTAGGGCTGTTCTGAAAATTCTGACTCTATATAGTGACGGCGTCCTGGACGCCCACAGGTGAATTTGTCTTCCGGTACCCAGGTATTAATTATTGGAGATGTTCCAAACATTCCGACTTTATATAGTGACAGCATCCCAGACCACAGGTGTATTGGTCTTCTGGGACCAGGCTATCAATTATACGGATGTTTCTAAAATTAAAATTCTATGTAGTGATACAGCATCCTGCACACAAACAGGTGCATTGGTATTATACAAGAATATACTACAGGATATTTATATTCACAAAAGCTGCCACTGCCCTCCAGGCAAAACTGGAAATTGACACACAGACTTTTCTCAGATTCCCTGCTCCAGATGTATCAAAGTGTCAAGCCCTTTTTTATAAATTAACCAAGGGTAACTGATAGCAAGTCACCATATTAGTGAATGAATCACTCTTCTAAGACTAGGGAGTCATGCAAGAATTGGTTACCGCTTATATTTGGCTGTAGGTAACATTTGTAATATATACTTGCATGTGTCCAATATGTGCTGGGACAGGACTAGGCAAAATGGTATGACATGTAACCTACCTACTGTGAAAAAAGTAGAAATTACCCATAAAAGATGAATGGTTGTTCCGAGAGTTCTGACTTCAGAAAGAGCTGTGGTAGTATTCTCCCCTCCACCACCTTGTTGCAAATATTATTGACTTGACATGTAACATCAATGCCAACTCCTTCTGTGTAGCAATGAGCTCATACACCATAGTCCAATTTTCCAAACCCACCTGCCAAACTGCTGCCATCCAATCCGAAATTTCGCCTATTGCTCCTATCATATTCAACAGTTTTGATGGTCCTAATCTAGATATTCTAGATAACTCTCATGAATGTCCGTGTTTATTGCCTCCCTCGTTTCTTCGCACTGATTCTCCACTTAGTTCATGGTTCAACCTGCTGTCCACTCACTGCACCTTGTCTATCTCATCACTCTGTAGATATCTGTGGTTCTCTACAGTGATATTCGGACATACAGGGCCAATGATTTCACCCACTCCAGTTTCAGTCCATCCAAGATTCCCCAGAGTCTCTCCACCCATCCAGAATCCATTTTACACTCCCTTACTACTTTAGTAACGTTTCTGGCCAATCCGAGCATTTCCGACACAGGCATTGTTTTTACTGCTCCAGATTCAGTTGAAAACTACTCCGGAAAGTCTGGATTTAAATCCGGACTTATAAAACAATTTACATTTGTTATTAGAGTCCTAGGGTACCTGATTAAAAATAAAATTTACCTTCTCTCCTTCAATCTCTAACTTCTGTTCAAGTCTGTTTTCAAGACTCTGGACTTGTTTTAGTGAAATACAGAGCCCGTCTGCACACACTAGTGCAATATGACGCCATCTGATTAATCTGGATTCCATTTTCACCCTTTCTAACTATTTCTCTCCTTTTCCGATCATTTTTCAGGCTTCCTGAGCAGTTCCCAGCGATCCCCTTGCAACAAACCTATCACCCCGTCACCCCTCATTGTCTGGCTGGTCACCATAACACCCAGATTTGTTGTTCTTCAATTCCCGCCTTATCTATTTCTTCTGTCTCTCCTTCTCCCTGTTCATGTTCTGAACCCAATCGTCTATGCCATGTGCATCTTTCCTCTTGCAATTCCAAATTCCACAGCATTCAATAGTCAACATTTGCCTTCAATCTTGTCAGTGAGCCCACTTTTGTTCAACTTTTGTTCATTTATTTAGGTCTTTCCTGCAATAAAGATGAAGCCGTCAAATCCTTGTGTGAGGTATGTTGCAACCTCAGGATAAACCCTAGGCTACACCACTAATAACAAACTTAACAACTTAGGATGGACAAGTGAACATGATGGTTTTTGAGAGGGAAACCAACAGAGAACTTGACTGAAGTTCTCTGGTGGGCTCGATTGTCTTATATACCTTTTACATGTTTGTACCTATTGTGTCTAGATCTGACCAATTGACTACTAAGTATGATAATTGGACAATCAGACCACTTTCTAAATACTAAGTATAGTAATGCACAGCAGGGCGCAGCATGTACACAGGAATCCGCAGTTGTGCAGCAATGTGCAGTCCGCAGCAATGCATAGCATTGCACAGTTGTGCGCAGCACTAGACGGAGATTAAACATAGCCTCAATGACTCAATCATGAGTCAGAGCAGAAATGAAAAAGAAGGCACAGCCTTGAAATGGAAGTGATGTACAGCCGAGCACAGCACAGATATGAAATGGAAGAAGAAGCTGTGTTGAGGGCTTCTTGAGGTACATCTACAGATTCATTAATTATAAAAAGGTAAACATGAACAAACAATTAAAGGAAATCGACTAAGTGTTGATTCCTGTTGTGTATCTAGCCCATTGGCTGGTTGTTACTGTTTGTTGATGTGGATTTTGAGTAGTATGCTGATAGGCAGCAATAGTCATGAGGCGTATAGTAGGCAGTGAGTGACGTATTAGAGCAAAAGTGAAGATGCTAATGTAGACAGCGGCATGAAGGTGTCATTGGCGAAACGAGAATCATAACAATGTATGGCCTCAGAGAGATATACCTACTGTGTTCCTGACCTCGGGTCTTCCTATGATATCCCTGATATCAGGTTCAGATCATCCGTGTATCCCCAATATGCTTTACTCCAAATATTCAGCTGCCCTCGCCAATCTCTCTGATGACCCAGCTGACTCCAGTATTGTACCAATCAAGGGTTTCATCCATGAGGTTCTTAGCTATATGCAGACTTCAGGAACTGTGCTTAAAATAGTACTATGCCATCTTGATGGTGCCCACTCAAAGGTTCCGGATCTCATCCAGAAAGAAATGCAAAACTTCTTGTCTTCCTCTGTGGGATTGGATGATGATTGGATATCCAAGCACGAGGTCAGGATCAACTATGACACCGAACTTGGAAGTCCAGATCTCTCCCTTGGTTCTTCCAACAGTCTACCTGCCATCATGCACATCAATCCAATTTTGCATGAAGCCGATGCTTCATTCGCAGGTCTCAATTCTGACAAGGTACCGACACATAAGTCCAAGATAAACAATACTTTTCTACCCCCTCTCCCATCCCCACTTCTCTATCCCTGGCACACCTTCCTTGCATTGTATTCCTCTTTTGTTTTCCTTTCTCATTACACTTCCTACAAGGGTTCTGTTGTTCTCTGGAGAAATTAGGCCAAATAGCACAGGAGTTTAACTAAATAAAGCTATCAGTAAGTGAAAGGAGTGTGTAGATAAAAACAAGGAAATTATATGACCTCAGTCTTGAGTACTGGACTGAGGTGCAATGGAGCGAAAGTCTCTAATGTTGGCATATTATTATGTACTGTAATGTATCATTGATGTCACAAGTCATCAATCGGAATTTCACTTCTGGGACTATTGGGACCACCGGAACAACTGGAATATGTGGGATTTCTGCAGCCAAGTTCACATGATCCAAGCAATCGAGCATTGTTGGCTTTTGCTGATAGCTGTGCCCATGACAATGAACTGCAGTTTGAGAAGACCGCGACCACAGTCATCTAGCTGATGTCAATTTCTGCATTCTGTAATCATCCTCAATGACATCAGTTGTTGGGGACAACTCAGGATATGGATACAACACCTCATGGGTTTTGTCTCACACAATAGCGACAAGTGAAATGTCAGTCCCTCAGCTAATTTCCAGGCCTTACCATTTTCCGGTATTGAGATGAGTGGCAGTCATAGTTCCAATACCGAGGCGGGTGCCAGTCAGAATACTGAGAAGAAAAACAGATCATCATCAGGTACATCAGTCAGGCAGGTAGCATCCAACCATCTAATCAGGTCCATAGAAGAACCTGGGGCTGCTGTCAAAAATAAGAGGCAAATTATAGCTGCCATAGAAGGCCTGAATCCAGGGGAGTGTCAGGTATGGTTCCTGGTGTTATTAAATATACAGAGCTGAAAAGGATGATACAGAATTTCCATGGAGTAAGCAGTTCAGTATATGAGGAGTTTGAGGAAGAAATGAAGAATGATAGGGATAGACAAAGGGCTAGGTACAGCGTAGAATGTTTACTGAGCCGAGACGAGCTACTGATTATAATAACCATAGAGTAACGTTCTTTCCACTGAAGGGGAATCTGATAGTCACACTGCCGAGTGATCTTCATGAAGCCACAATCACACCATTGATATCTTCTCTGAATTCTGTGGTCAGTAGTATTGGTCATGACCCCAACACTGTGAGGATCCAAGTGGATGCCAATTCCTCACATCATGGGAAAAAATTGCAAAGTGATTCTGACATCCTCCTCCAAATTTTCGGTGAGTCGTTCTGTACAGAACTTTTCACTCAGCAGAAACTGCTCTGCATAGAGGTCACTTTTTCTCAAGGGGATGGTGATGTCATGGAGAAACTTAGGGGGTATGTGGATGATATTCCTGAGCTCATTGTTGTAGGGAAGATTATCATAAGAGAGACGAACAAGTACTCGGGGCCTATAGATCAAGGTACTATCAAGGCTTTCATGTCCAAGAAGGCCCAGAGACCAGAAGCATGGTTCCGGGATCGGAAGGAGTGGAATAAGTTCGGTCCGGTGATGAAGCGAGGATTTACTTGGATTGACATTGGGTCTATCGAAGTTCACATCTGGGTTCGCCTCTCCAAAGATCCCATCAATCTCAATGTCGATGTCCACAGTTCAGAGGGGACATATGCAATCAGGGTAATGTACATCATCACCTGACATATTGTTACGATGCAAGGTGACTGTCGCAGTGCGAACACTGGAGTCTCATGCAAGTAACAATGAACCTCAATGAAGAGGTCGTGCTACGAGCATAACCTAGGTGAAGTAGAACCAGGGGAGCTCAGGAGAGTCCCAGTCTCTGAGAGGGGAGCGAAGAGACACCAGTAATCGCAGGTAGATTGCGTAGAACTAGCTGGGGATTCCAGCAGTTTTGCAGGGGTATTTATACTACAGGTATTCTAGCACAGACCACTGGTGTGCATACGACGAGTATAGTAAGAGGAGGTGTACTCCCTAATGGAGTGCACCGGAATAGGAGAGAGAGAGAGAACGAGGCGCACGACCAGAAGGAGTGCGCTCGGAATGGAAAGGTAAAACGTATGAAGTATAAAGGGCTGGATGAGCTCCAAGGAGTTCCATGGAAGTCTGAGGAGGTTGCCAGCAAAGGAAAGGGCCTCGTTCCACAACTGAGGTGGTTGATGAGCTGAGACGAGGAGAGGGCGAGCACACGGTGCGAGCCCAAGCGGTAAGACGACATTGTATCCGATATTGGCAATGCCGAATGTGGAAGGGATTCGCCTGATGGGATAGGCTATCAGGGAATGGAAGCATCTTGGGGTGATGCGAACGCGAGGTCATGGAAGCCTGATGGTGTGAGCGAGGACAGGGTCCGAGCGAGTGGAACAGAGTCCGAGATGACTCGAGGACATCCGATCAGGAAGGTGACGGTGGATCACGAGAGATACTGAGTGATGCCTATTCGGGAATGATGGTATACGTCGCAGACGCGGGACAAAGGGAGACCTATAGTGACAGTGGTGGGCACGAGCCCGAGGACGCCACGGATGAGGGTGAGCGGTCTAGAACATAGGGACACGCTTAGATAAGCATGTGGTGCTGACAGGGTTGTACTGGAGGTCGGATAGTGCTAGCCTATATGGCATTAGGTAAGCGGTGGCAATGATAGGGGCTATCTGGTGGCAAGCAAGTGCTTAAGGAGCACGAGCGATGTTCCATACGAAGTGTAACCTTCTAGGCCTATCGGTAAGCGTAGCAAGGTGGTCCTAGGTGTTGGTCTGTGCGTGGTGTCCCATGTACGAGGGAGAGTACAGAGGAGGAGCGAAGGGAAGACGAGCGACGATGATGACGAGGAAAGCTATCTAAAGAAGAAAAAGGTATGGGGGTTCCCATTATCGTAACACATATAATCTCTACAACATTCATATCTTAGACACTCTACCCAACCCTTGACATGGCAAGGGTTGATGCTGTCCTTGCAATAGGCCTGGAGAGGATAAGAGATGTAGTAGGGTACTACACCC